>JBBCBC010000051.1:0-163490 GCA_037126765.1 Stenogyne calaminthoides | reverse complement strand
TGAAAATGAAACAGATGATATCATTCTATATGAGATAAGAATAAAGTGGCCTAGCTAGTTTTCAATAAACCAATGACTTTGTTTGTTAACCATTCATCCAATTTAATGGGCTCATTGGATCTAAGAGGGGTGTATTCAATTGAGATTCTATTGGATTTTTTTGGATTTTAAAAAGCATGTGGATTTAGAAAATTCATAGACTCCATGCAGAGTTTGACTGACTTATTTTATTGATTTACATGAATTTTTATAGACTTGACATAATTGTGGAATATACTTTTTTTTATTGATTTACATGGATTTCTATAGATTCCGGCGCTGGAACTATTGATGCAAATGTATATGAAACACACTTGTATATAAAAAAAATCCAAATTGATTAGAAAAAATACCAAAATATATTAGTTCAAAAAAAATACATTATTATTCATTATTATTATTCTCATCTTCATTTCCATCACCGTTATACCTCGGCCTCATTTCCCGCATAGCATTAGCAATACTCGTTCTTCATGCATTAGCTTCCGTTCTTTGTTGTAGTTAGCTTCCGTACTTGTTTAAATAGAAAAATATTATTTGTTTAAATAGAAAAGTATTGCTTGTATAAACAGAAAAATATTACTTGTTTAAAAAAAAAAACACTTGTTTAAAAGAAAAGTATAACTTGTTTAGATGAAAAGTATAAATTGTTTAAATAGAAAAGTATTACTTGTGTAAATGAAAAGTATTACTTGTTTAAATAGAAAAATATTACTTGTTTAAATAGAAAAGTATTACTTGTTTAAATAGAAAAATATTATTTATTTAAAAGAAAAGTATTACTTGTTTAAAAGAAAAGAATAACTTGTTTGGATGAAAAGTATAACTTGTTTAAATTACTTGTTTAAAAGAAAAGTATAACTTGTTTAGATGAAAAATATAACTTGTTTAAATAGAAAAGTATTACATGTTTAAATAGAAAAATATTACTTGTTTAAAATAAAAGTATTACTTGTTTAAAAGAAAAACATAACTTGTTTAGATGAAAAGTATTAACTTGTTTAAATAGAAAAATATTACTTATTTAAATGAAAAATATTATTTGTTTAAATAGAAAAGTGTTACTTGTTTAAATAGAAAAATATTACTTGTTTAAAAGAAAAGTATAACTTGTTTAGATTAAAAGTATAAATTTTTAAATAGAACAATATTACTTGTTTAAATGAAAAGTATTACGAAGGTTTTTTTTCTTCTGACCTTTCGTCTTCATAGTTCTCTGAGAGAATACATAGAAATCTCTGGTTGTTAGAAGAGATTTTGGAGAGTGAAATTTGTTTATATTTTTTAAAGAGAATCAAAGAAAAACCATAGAGTATTAAAATACATAGAAATACCTAAAGATTTTTTTAAGACTTTTTAAAAAAGATTTTTTTTTTTAAAGACTTTTGAAAATTCGGATTGAATACCTCCAAACTTTAAAAGTCTAAAAAAATCATACAAACTCCACAACCAATACACCCTCCTAAATTCAGAAAATCTATTGACTCAACTTTCTCATCGGTTGATAATTAATTTTTATTCTGGTTATTTTGTTAACTTAATTTTTTTTTTAACAAAAATTGTGTGAACCCGAATTTACAGTTAACTCAAATTTTCTAGTTTCACTGTTATGTGTAAAAATTATCACTGTTATGCATAAAAATTATTACTGGTATGCATAAAAATTCTCACTATTAAAAAATACTTTATATTTTTAAAACAATGAATTTTTTTATGCATAACAGTGATAGTTTTTATATGTAACAGTGATAGAGTTCATGTATAGACCTAGTTTACATGAGTGTTACTCTTTTTTAATTTCTTTTTCTTTTTTTTGGTAATTATCAAAAGAAGAAGGAAAAGATGGCATGAAGTGTTTGAGCAAATTAAAAAACCATTTCAGATTTTACCAAAAGTATAAATATTAAATTACAATTTTAACTTTTGACAATCCAAATCACTGATAAAAATTCTTAGCGAGAAAAAATCACACAAAACCTACACAATGTTATTTAGATGGAAATACTTTATTCAAACCACAACATTTTGGGCCTTGGTGTTGACACACAAAATATTTTTATCTGATTTTTTTCTTGGCAACTCGAATTGTGAAAATTAAAAATCTCGAACGTGAAATTACTTTATGTTTTATATAATTTTTTTGAAAATATATACTCTATGTTTTAATAATTCATGTAGCCTACCCTCAATTATTTGAAATTAATGAAAATGGAATCCTATAAAGTAAGTTGAAAGATTTATTGTTTTCTTTATTTGTGAAAGACGAATAATAAATAGATGATATGCAGCAAGTAAATTTATATTGTGCCTTCTAAAAATCATTCTTTAGTTTTCTAAAGTTGTTTTTTATGTTACGTAAGTCTCGCCGACTTAGTATGATAAGTTGAAGATATATCTCAAAAACAGAGATAATAATTAAGAGGATAAATTTGACCGATTATATAGGTTTCAAAACAAAGTATATCCAAGATTCCAAATATATTTATAAATTATTTTGAAATAGGAATTTTATCAATTCAGAGACTGAAAGATGGTAAAGCTATCAATTTAAAGCTCTGAAATATTTTTTCTATCGATTTAAGGCCTGGAATATAGAAAACTATCAATTCAGACCTGAAAGATAGAAACTATCAATTCAATTCAAGGCTTATAAATTTTAAGGTCATGTTTGACACTAAAACTCTAAACCTTGAATACTAAACCCTAAACCCTAACGATGAACCCTAACTCTTGAACCATGAACCCTAAACCCCTCTGAATCGTAAACCTTGAATCGTAAACCCTAAAAATAAAAAATAAATAAGAACATGAAATAAGAATATAAAATATAAATGTCAAACATAGTCTTAAAATGTGTGAGACTCAAATTGATAGTTTTTATCTTTCAGGCCCTGAATCGATAGTGTCTATTTTTTAGGCCTTGAATCGATAGGAAAAGTCTTTAAGACCTTAAATTGATAGTTTTGTCATCTTTCATCCCTGAATTGACATTTTTACTTTGAAATACAAATTAAACCCAATGACTTTGTTTGTTAACCATTCTTCCAATTTAACGGCCTCATTGGCTCAAAATTCAGAAATTACTCTAGATGGTATTTTTGTTGCTTCTAGTGGTTTCATCCTTGTGTTTGGGTTTGTATGTTGTTTGGGAGCTATTAGAGATTTCGGAATATATTTTGCAGATTTCGTTGTTTTTATTTCCTAGTTTTGGTTATGGTTTTTTTCGGCGATTGGATTTAGTGGTTCGTATGGTGCTGTTTTTTGGATTTGTCATAGGTTACTGGTGTTGTGTTTGTAGGGATTTTACTTTTGTTAACGTCGTTTGTCAGCATTCTGATATAGGATGTTTGAGGTTGGGTTTGCAATTGAAACATATAGGCCCAAAATTATGTTATGGTGTGCGTTATTATATTTTTATTAATTTCACATGTCATAAATCTAAATTATAAAATATAGAGTGAAACACTATTTTTAGAACAGATGATTTATTCCATGCATCATAAATTTAGATTATGAAACATAGAATGAAACACTATTTTAGATCGTTTAGAACAGATGATATTATTTCCTATGGAAATTGGAACATAGAGTGGAACGAGTTTCTCGGTTAAATAGTTGACTTTTCTTGGATTATTGGTAACTTTGACCACTATTTGGTGGCGCTGTGGAACGGCTGCTGGGAATTCTGTTTTGTGTGGGCTTTATTTTCTTTGGCCTGTTTGTTTCTTTGTTTCTTTTTGCTTTGGATTTTAGGGTATGTTCATTTCGGGCTTACAGTGGGCATGAAAAATTCAGACTTTGAAAATCTAAGATTTCTAGATCTTGATGAATAGTTAAGATATATGTTTGTTATGAGATTTTATAGGGTGAGATGGTGAAAAAGACTATTGATGTGATATTATTATATTATTTTGAGTGTATTAGGAGAATAAAAAAGTAGATGATGTGAGTATAGAGTAGCAGTAGGTTATGAGGTAGAGTATGATTAATAGGATTTCAAAATCCTTACTTTAAATTTCAAAACAAATGGGGATTTGAAATTGTAAAGTCCAAAGTCCGCCGTGATAGTCGCGAAACGAAGATACCCTTGTGGCTTGAATTTGGTTATGGGATTACGTGTTTTAGGCTTGCTTTGTTATGTGGGCTCTTAATTGTTCGCAATGGTTTTTCTTTGGGCCGGGATGTGGCCCACTCTTTTTTTCACATTCTTTTAATACTCGACTTTCTCATCGGTTTGATAATTTATTTTTATTCTGGTTATTTTGTTACTTTAATAAAGGAAAAAGTTTGGTAATTGTCAAAAGTAGAACGAAAAGATGGCATGAAGGGTTCGAGCAAATTAAAATTAATTGGATCTCATGTACACCAAGGTGCACCATGTATTTATCGTGCATTTTAAAATCGTGTGATTTGTTATATTGAAAAGTGTGATTTACTTACATTGATGCATGTAACTATATTTTCATATTAATAGTTGCACGATTCTGTATAAATAAATTGCACTTTTTAGTATATCAAATCGCACGATTCTAAAATATACTATGAGTGCAGGCGATTCGACCCGCCGAGGAGACAGAGAAAACATAACGAGCCCCCAGGTACAAATCCAGATCTACTAATCATCTCCAAAGAGAAAATGCACCTGAATGCATACAAGACCTAACCATTAAAAAACTATTTCAAATTTTACCAAAAATATAAATATTAAATTACAACCTTAATTTATGACAATCCAAATCCAAATCATTGATAAAAATTATTAGCGAGAAAGAATCACACAAGACCTACAAAATGTTATTTTGATGAAAGACTTTACACAAACCACAACATTTTGGTTTTTGGTGTTGACACACATTATATTTTTATCTGATTTTTTCTTGGGAACTCGAAGTGTGAAAATAAAAAATCTCCAACTTGAAAGTACTTTAGATTTTTTTATTTTTTTTGGCAATTTCGCACATAGTATTTCGTTTTCTCCTCAAGTGCTGCAATGAAGAAATGTTTCACTGTAAAAGTCAACATTTACATCATAATAATTTAATTTTTCATTTCATCTAAAAACTATTTTACAAAGAGTGTGTCTCATTTCCACTCAGATACACTGTGAATTCATAGTGCAATTAAAATCGTGCAACTTGTTATACTAAAAAAAACTCATTTACAATGAACCATGCAACTATTTTTTCATATTAATAATTGCACAATTCACTGTAAGTAAGTTACATTTTTTAATATAATAAGTCGCACAATTCTAAAATACATTATCTACGGCGTGACTTTATTTTAGTTTGAATGGTGGTTGGTCCTTTGATCCGACATGTATTAAATTTTGTTCTACAAATAAAAAGATGGATTCTGGCCCACTCTTTTGTCGTTTTTAATGTGTTACCAATATCCCATTTTGTCTTTAGGATACTATTTAAACTAAATAATATGGGCTCACTTTGTTGCCAATATTCCATTTTGTCTTTAGGGATAAATTGAAGATTTGAAGTCTATGCATTTACACTAAATCAGCCCTCTTCCAAAAAAATAACAAATCATACTAGAAATGCAAAATGATAATTCTCAGTCTGTTTTAGATTGTCCATTTATTATTTGGTTGATGTTTAACGAGCGAGTTATTTTTAATGTATAAAATGATAACGTGATTTTTAAGGAGGTGTAGAATCCCATATAATACTGATAGAGAGTTTATTTTGATGATGTGTCATCTTGTGGTTCATTTGGATGACGTGTCATTTTGAGGTTAATTTGAATGAATTATCACATTTATTGTATTGATGTGTCATTTTTCTATTGGTTTGTAGTTAATATGTGGTATCCATGTGACATTTTAATGTGTAGTTTAATTTTAAAAAAATGCAACAATTAGGGTTTGAACCTTACACCTCTTACATCATATTTATGTTTAATTACACTAAAACCATTAAACTATCACTGAAATTGTATCTAAACCACCTAACTATTTTTTGTTGCACTAAATTATACAAACTATTATTTAATTACATTTAAAGCACCGAACTAATTTTTCAAGCTAAATTTTCTCTCCATTTTATACATGTGCACTATACGTGATTTTTAAAAAGATATTTTCGTTAATTTACATATATTAAGCACAATCCTTTTCTCACCCATTCAACAACCGATTTGCAAAAAAAATTCCTCAATTTTTTATTTTTTAAGTCTTAAGAAAGATTTTTTAAAAAAAAAAACTCAAATTTAAATTAAGGATTCGTGATCAATTGCAGAATTGGTAGAATTTGACACAATAATTTTATTTCAATAATTATTTAAGTAAATATCACCCTAAATAATTATTATTTCACGTTTAGTGCATTTATGTGTATAATTATATTTTTATTATTAAATATATTATATATTATGAATATTGTATTTAATTTTAATTAAAGAACCGCGTAATACGCGGGCACTAAACTAGTATATGATGGGTAGGACTGTGATACCCCATCTTAAAAATCTCTTTATTATTTTAAATACTAATAAACAACTCGCTCGTTGAAACACGAGTCAAACAGTGAATAGACAATCTAAAACAGAACAGAGTGAGGGCATGTTTTGAAACACAACTAGAATAGTGAGAAGAATATTTTTTTTAAAGTTAATAAGACCCAACTTTTTCAAAAAATAAGTGCTTCTTGCACTCAAGTAGTGTTTCAAAACATGCCCTGAGTAGTAGACAAGTTATTATTTGGGGTCAAACCAATATCCCACGTCTAATAAACATGAGAGGCTAGGACTTGCGGCAAGCAAATTTGAAAATTGTACCAAAGGTGATTCATTGATACACAATTGGTTTAATATTATATATCGAAAATGACTTATCGAACTTCGTATTATAAACCAGGAGCAATTTGTCGTTCAAACTCTGTATATTAAATCGATAGCATATCCCAAAATCATTCAAAGTATCCCCCGGCTCTGTATCATAAATCATTCAAAATTATTCAAGTCATCCTCCAACCATGTCTCATGGACCTGAAGTGATTCGTCCAATTCTTTATCATAAATCGAAAAAGACAAAAATTCATATGAGACGGTCTCATGCAAGTGTAGCTCATCGAAAAAAGGTCCTCGAAGTCAATCAAGTCGTTAATCCAAACAATTGCTGGAATCCAATAATGATCCATCATTCTTGTTGGGTAGTGATTCTAGTGACTAATTCTAATCAAAATAGTTTATGCATTAACAATTAATTTAAGATGTGTTTTGAACCATTAAAAACAACTTAAAAATCATTTTTTTTAAGCTCTCTTACAATTTTTATTTTTTTTTATGTATGATTGCTTTGAAAATAAAATTGTATGATGGTGCGTGGATATTTGAAGTAAAATAAAATACTTAATTAGTTCGTATAAGGTGTTTGAAAATGAAAATTGATTAAATATTGTTGTTGGCTATAGACAATGTTGAAACAAAAAGATGAAGTTTCAAAGTTGAGTATATATAAGTATTGGATGGTGTTGTTTTTAGGGTACAAAACTAAGGAAAATGATGAGTCATGAGAGTCCAATGCCTGACCAACGGACCACGCCCTTATTAAATCAAGGTCCACCTATTTTAAAGTGTTAGAATGTCAATGTTTAAATTATATTTCGTCTTATCGTGAGATCGTCTCATGCAAGTGTTTTTTTTATCGAAAAAAAAAGTATATTATCTTTTTATATTACTGTAGCGTATAAGGGTACTCCAACCCATATACACCAAGGCTCCGTTTTGTTCGCGGGATTGTTCGGGATAGGCCAGGATTATTATTTAAATCTCAACTATTCCACCGTTTGATTTGTGGGATAAGACACCATGATATACTTCATACCCGGTAGAAAATATACTGAATCATGCGGGATATGTCAATCTCATGTGAAAGACGGGATGTAACATATCTCAAATGCAATATTACAAATTGCCCTTCTATATCGTTTGAATAGATTCATAATAATGAAGTGTGGTTGTCCCGTGGAAAGCACTCTACGTACCCATTTAAACTGTTCACTCGTTGACCCTCCTCCCCAAAAGGCAAAGATAATGATTCGGCCCACTAGTGAGAGAATGTGTTGAGAAAAATTAAAAAAATTAATGAATTGATTTCCGACTTTTAGATGAGACGGAATTCTTCAGTAATAACTGAATGATATTGATTTATTAATTATCATAATAAAAAAAGATAATATCTGTAAATACAAAATCAATTTTACGGACGAACAAATTTCACAAAAAATCTACTCAAAATAAAAATATTGAATCACTGAAAATCCAACAAAATCGAATAATCGAGCCGAACTGAAATAAATTGAATCGGACCAACCCGATTTATCTCAGCTTTCGATTTTTTGAATTTCGGGGCGGTTCACCCTGGCGCAGGAGAATTGGTAGATTTTAAAAATAGAGATTGGGTACGTGGCAAGATCAGGGAGGGAGGTAGGAGAATAGTGGCCGTTGGATGTGGACACAGAAATTAATGCAGTGAAGGGGACAGCAACAGAATGACACATTCACGTGCGCCACCTTCCGTTTCAGAATGTCTTCTCTGCAGTTACCTGCTCTGCAGTGCTCTGCGACATACACCACCGCACGTGTACCTTGTCCTCTTTTTCACATTTTCAAATTCCTCCACTTTTTTTTTAAGATGATTAAATTCGGTATTATATCAATAAAATTCATAAATTATACTGCACACAGTATGTTGAATACTACCATTATGTATGAATCCCTATATATTCCCTCGTCGCAATTTTAATTGATCAAATACTGTAGACACAAAGATTAAGGAAAAATTAAAGATAATAATATTAAATAGTATAAAATAAATAAAGTGAATTTGATGGAGGAAAATAATAGTATTAAATGGTGTAAAGTGGGTTCGATAGAAAAAAATAATAGTATTAAATAGTACTGAAAGTTACTTTATTTTCTTTTTAGAAAATGACCAAACAAAATTAGGACGGCTCTTCACGAAAAATAGTCAATCAAAATTAGGACAGAGAGAGTAATATTTATTTTAAACAATGTACATATTTTAATGGTGTTAGATTTGCAAACTGGATTTTGGGCTCAGTAGTGTCTGTTTTAGAATTTAAAAAGTCGATGCATCTTGTTTCTTCTCTTTCAATGTTTGGAATTATGATCCTGTAAAAAATTTGAATCTATAATGTATTATTGCTGTAATTGTATCATTCTTTATACCGTGTTGTTAATAATATATATTTTTTTCTAATAAAAAAAAGTGTTTTTTTTTTTGGAGCGCAATGTATGTTTTAGAATTTTAAAATGTGCTCTAAAAGTATTAATTTTTAAAATTATTAGAAATAATTTTTCAAAAAAAATAAGTGTTTTTATATTTTTTGTTGAGTTTCAAAACACTGTGCTATTTTAGGGTGGTGTGTTTTAAAACCCATTTTTCATATAAAAAGCTTTTTTTTTTGTGCTCATTTAATTGATTAAACCACTGTTTAAAGAAAAATCATATAACACTCGTATATCAATGAAGGGGATATATGAGTACAATTGTACTATAAAATGAAATGTATCCTCTTTATTATTTATGTTTAAAAAATAATTATATAATTAAAAAATTATTTAAATGTATCCATAAATTTTAAATTCTAAATCCGCCACCATTGTATACTTCCCTTTCATGATAAATTAATTGATGTTAAAAGACGGAAATAGAGAAAAAATCACAAATGGTCATGTAACTTTGTTCGATTCCAAAAATAGTCATGTAAGTTTTTATTTTATCAATTGTGGTCCTTTTCGCCGGAAAATTGAGAATTTTAGCCGGAAAATGGCCGGAAATATGATGTAGCACACAAAATAATGCGAAAAAAACATTGAAATGACGGGTTCAATGAAAGGAAGAGAATAGTTTAAGTTTCGACTCTCTCCTCAACATAAATCACTCGAAATTAGCCACGATAATGAATGTAATTCGTGATTTTGAAATTGCGATTCACGGGGGAGATGTAATCAAAACATGAAACTGATTGAGGATTTTTCTTCCTTGATGAAAGACAGTTCAAATGAGAGTGGTGGTGACTGTCAATGTGATCAGAATAAAAAGTTATGTCAATTTTCCGATTACATTTTTAATTATCCGACGAAAAGGACTACAATTGAAATCAAAAAGACCACAATTGATAAAATAAAAACTTACAGGACTATTTTTGGAATCGGACAAAATTACAGGACCATTTGTGATATTTTGTCGACGGAAATACATGCATGTTTTCAGGTTTGTTTACAACTTTCCATCCTAATGCAATTAATGCATAGTTTAAACTTTAAAGTAAGTTCCTATATTAGGTCAATTATTGATGAGTGATCATATCATATGCCTAAATTTGTTTAGTTAAAAGATGGGAAGTTTATGTAAAATTTTACCCCCTTTGGGACGAAATTCTATATATGTCCATGCAGTTGAATTTAAGTATTATAATGCTAGACGATATAATTTTTTCTAAACAGTAATTCTCAATGTAGAGTGATCTATAAAAACAAATAACGGTATAAGTAGTGCATACAAGACTTGGGCTAACACTATAGGTTCATTTATCAATCAATTACAATTCCTTTGGTGATAATAACAATTTAATTATGTATAACAAACTCCTAATCACACATAATTAGATTCATAGATTTGGTTACGTCGCACGTGCAACCTTTGTCAGAAATTATAGTGTAACATAAATAAAAATGTTAATAAACTAAAAATATGCTCTAAGAAAAGAAAAAAGAATTTAAAAAATATCCCAAACCGGGTCATTATGAACCCGGCCCGACCCAGTGCATTTTATCTTATTATAAGGTGGGGGTTTCATTTAATGCCCTCCCTTGCCTTCTTCCTTTCTCTCTCTCTCTTCTCATCATCTCAAATCCTCATCATTAGGGTTTCTTTCCTTTCTTCATTTATAATAAATCTCCACAAATTATCTCTTAATTAAATTACACTTTTCTCCTTGTAGCTATATAGTTGAAGATCTGCAAAAAAGGATGCATTCGGGTTTCGAAATCCCCGGGATCCAGCAAGAAAACACTTGTGCCGCCGGCCCAGTTCTAATACCCACCAGCCCGGCCCATTTCCTCTTCCAAATCGACCCGCACCACTTCCACCACCACTACGCCGCCGCCACCGCCGCTTCTCCGGCCTACTTCCCGGTGAATTTCAAGCTAGGTCTGAACTCGACAAATCATGATTATAATATTAATAAAGATGTCCGTGGGAGTGAGCGCTATGAAATGCTCCATTCTTGGCAAAATCAACAAGATTTCACTAATAAACAAACTCTACCCTTCTGGTAATTATTTTATAATTTTATTCTCTATTTAATCTCTAATTAATTGCACTATATTTACATGGAACTCCAACACCTGCATAAACTATTTATACTGTGTTACAATCTATTTATGCTGTGTTACAATGTACAAGCACTTTATGCAGGTACCAG
The DNA here is from genome assembly GCA_037126765.1 of Stenogyne calaminthoides. Taxonomy (NCBI): domain Eukaryota; kingdom Viridiplantae; phylum Streptophyta; class Magnoliopsida; order Lamiales; family Lamiaceae; genus Stenogyne; species Stenogyne calaminthoides. The sequence continues at coordinate 151,986 of JBBCBC010000051.1, read as the reverse complement.
ATAGTGAGTTTCTTATGGAGCTCACCGCTGCATAAACTACTTGTACTATGCCGCATTGTACAAATATTTTATGCAGATGTTGTAGGATGGATTCCACTAATAAACAAACATCTTAATTTTTGGTAATACCTTTTAATTTAACAACTAATACCATTTAAAAGTACACTTAAACTACTCCACTTAGCGCATACAAAATTTTTATCTATACACACACATATGTCAAGTGTAGCACTCACATATGATGCTAGAGCAATTAATTTGTCATATCCTATAATTAACAAGAAATCAAGAATATTTCACTCCTATTTTTTGTAAGTAAAGGTATAAACTTAATTAACTAATTAATTGCATGTACTATATGTAGTCTTTGAGTTGTGCATACAAATAAAATCACTTGCATTATACACACATATACATGATGCTAGAGCCATTAATTTCTCATCCTATAACAAGAATTAATCAAGAATACTTCACTCCTATTATTTGTAAGTAAAGGTACGAAATTAATTAATTAATTGCATGTACTATATATTTTTAGTTTAATAATACCCGTCCCCCTAGTGTCCTTTTTTTGGATTTGAAGGCAGCATTAATAAATGTGTGTAGGGAACCCCTCCCAGAGGAAGCATCCAATGAAAACAGTGAAATAATCGACAAGCAAGAAACCTTAACGGCCTGTTTGGCCACACAAAAAACCCACCTCCACTTCGGTGAGCTCGAAGCCATCTACAACCGCCTCGGCACCGAGCCCCACGGCCAGGTGGGGCTCGATCACGGGTCCGAGCCCTCGATCGGGGCCGAGGAGGGCTCGAAAACGAGAAAGAAGAGGAAGAGGAAGAAGAAGAAGAGACGGGACGAGATGACGGAGTTTTTCGGGAAGCTGGTGAAGAGGGTGATGGATCATCAGGAGAATTTGCAAAGGAAGTTTATGGAGGTTGTTGAGAGATTGGATGATGAGAGGAGGGAAAGGGGGGAGGAGTGGAGGAAGAAAGAATTGGAGTGTTTTGAACGGGGGAATGAGGTTAGGGTTAAGGAGAAGGCGTTGGCGATTAGTAGGGAGGATGTGATTGTTTCCTATTTGGAGAAATTCACAGGTCACAGAATTGGTTTTCCATAATTTATGTCTAAATTAATGACTCAAATTTCATAAAATTATGTAGTGCATGAATTGGTTATTAATTATGATGAATTAAGAATTGAATTATGGAGCTAGCATGATCGGTTAATTAGGGTTTATATTAATTTTGTTAATTCCAATTCCTATGGAACAAGTGAGTTAATTAATTTCTCTCTCCTTTATTTTTATAAATTATTGCTTCATTTTAGCACTAATATATCCTGCCATGTGAATTTGTTTCCCTATTCCTTCTCTTTTTGGGTTACATGTATTTTCCAATGTTCGATTCTCCTATTCTACTTTTCGTATTCTATTGATATTGTATTTTTTTGAATTTTTAACACGTGGACTCAGGGTATGGTGGTTCGTTGGAATTTGTCTTTTTAATTCCGCGTGTCATTCATCCATGTTAGGGAATACAAAGTGGAAGACCAATTATGAAATAGGTGATCTCATTTCTGTTTTCCGTTCTTGCCAAATTTTCTCTAATAAAGAATAATGCAGTTACTCGATTTGAATACATTTTTATGGGTGAGTTTCATGTGCATTCAGATGCATTGTGCTCTTATAGTGCATTTTAGAATCATGCAATATGTTTACATTTGAATCGTTTATCTTCCCAAATTTTCTCTAATAAAGAATAATGCAAAATAGTCATATAATTTTTACATTTTTTGGGTCCCAAAAGTTTGAATTTTAAATTTAGTCTCAATTTTATGAATCGTTTTTTCATCCCAAATTCGATCGTCATTTTTGTCATGTGAGCATTTGATTCGGAGATATTTTGATTGAAATGCATGACAAAAAACGACGTTGTTTCATCAATTCATGTAAATTTGAAATAAAAATGGTACAATCAGCAAAAAATAGAATCAATTCATGTAAATTTTTAAACAAAAATTTTTTTAAAAAAGATAAAAATTATAATCAATTTTTTAAATTCTATTTTAATATTTTCAGTGTAAATAAATGCACAATGAGTCACTAAGCCATGGATGGATAGACCGTAGCCTACTTTTAGCTTTCAAGAATGCCTAAAGTATGATAGGACAAGTTTGATAACCTCATATATTACAATAAATAAAATTTCAAGTGTTTGTGTCAATCGAGTGACTGCAATAGTCAATACATAATGATGCAACATAGGACGGGTGTTTATTTATTTATTTATTTATTTTGAAACGTTTATTTAAATGTTAGTTGCTACTGGCTAGCATATTATTTGAGGCTAAATCATGTACATGCACTAGATATTATAGTATTACTGTATAGAAAAATCATAGATGCATTCATGCAAGCAGTGGTCATTATCTTTTACTACTCATTTTTGGCTTTATTTCTTTTACCTTGATTTTTTTTAACCTTGATGTGACTAGCTTAAAGTATGAAAGGATTTTCTATTAGAAGGCCAACTATTCAATTTTCCGTCCCAAATCAATTGAATGTTTACTTTTTACCAAAAATTTAATGTAAAAATTATTTATTATTATAAGTTGGGTTAAATGATAAAGTAATAATATATGATGTAAATAGAAAAAGATAAAATTAACTGTAACAAGAGAAAAGTAATGATATCATATGGTGTAATGTTGAAATGTTTGGAGGAAATAATTTAAATTGATTGAGTTGTTTTGTTGCACTTTATAAAATATTCATTCTAATCCGGGACGAATCTTTTTGGAATTACCACTTTAGAAAATGTCCAATATAATTCGGGACGAACCTTTTTCGTAAATGATCAGTTGAATCCATAACGGAGACAGTACATACATTTTTAACTTTATCAATTTTAGCACATATTTTTGTTAATAATCAAATTAACGATATACTTTTAGTTCGTAATTAGAAATATCATCTATTTTATTTTCCAGCAAGATTGCACAATGTAATGTTGATGTGCATAAATGAAAATATAAATAAAAATACTAGCTCGAAGTAGTGTTGTAAAAATCGGGCTAGGCGACCGGCTACCCCGATTTCACCAAAATCGGCCCAAAACATTGTCGGGGGAGTTAGGCGCTGCTCTCGTCGGAGCTAGGCGGATTTTTCGCGTCGCTCCACTCCCGCCGCCAAACGCCAATCGCTTTCTCCTGATCTCCACCGCCACCCCCGCCTCGCTCAAACCCCACCATAGTTTTGTCCATAGTGGAAGTATTTCTTCAATTTGGGGAAGAATTGTAGTATTCCAGAAGGTGAATGTTGGGGAAGAATCGACGAGGTTTGGGGAATTGCAAAAATATTGGGGAAGAAATGAGCAGAAGGTGAATGTTGGAGTTTGTAAGAAAACGGAGGCAGAATAAAAAATCTTAACTCCTAGACGGCCTAGGAGCTAGGCGTTCAGAAATCGTCCGTCTAGCGATTTTCGACTTCTACACCCCTGACTCAAAGTAGATATCACAGCAAAACACAAAAGAATTGAGCAAATATCTGAGTAGAACATATAAATTGTCCTGAATTAATCCTCAAGGGTTGGTCAAGTGGTGTTGACTTTAGACTTAAAAGCATATTCCTTGAGATAAGTCAGTTTATACAGAGTTTTTTTGTCTTGAAGGGGCCCTACTAGTAGATGGTGGCTTCTAATTTCCCATATTAATCAATTTTTAGGTCGAATATCGAGTTATAAAAAAAAAAATTGTCCAACTTTGTAAGTATTAAGTTTAACAGTAATGTTTGTTAACAAAAAAATATTAGCCAGAATTGATAAAATTTGAAAAGGATGTGCTTAATTAATAGGCCTTTTTCCAACTATCATGCCATAATTAACAATTATTTTGCAGGTTTCATTACTCCTTCGACTACTTTAGATTTCTAATTTATAGTAAAGTATAAAAATATATTCCTCCGTTCCACAATAAATTTTTATTTTTATAAATAGAAAAAATAAATTTACTATCCATAATTTTTATTCTCATTTTTTATATAATATTACAGAAAATGACACTCACTACTTTGCCCATTACTTTATATACCTATTTCCTGACTTCTAATATTCAAAACTACTCTTCATTTTTATTATTTTATTATTAATTTTTAAATAAAACAATAAAAGAAACATAAAACTTATATCGAATGGAGGGAGTATTAATATTTTTTTTAAAAGGAAAAATATTAGATTAATAATAGAGGAAAGAGAGTGAATTTAAAAAATATGTAGTGCACGAGGAGGACTACACGTGCGTGCATCGAAGTAAAATATTTAGGGGTGGTGGGTCCGGGATTGAAAAAAGTAGCTGAGCTTTCGAGAAAAGCTGCAAAATTGCAATGACAGAGTTTGCGTGAGTTTGCGTTTCTGAAACTGATTGGGAAAAATGAAAAGAGATATCATTTTAACACCACTACCAAACATCACCCCATTAATGCCTTGCACTGCATCCCCTCTTTTAATTTTATTAAAATGGCCAAATTATTACTCGTTTTGTTTTAGATTCTTCGTTCACTATTTAACTCGTGTTTTAGTGAGAAAATTATTTATTTCTATTTGAAATAATAAAGAGATTTTGAAGGTGGAGTATGATAGTCATATACCTTGATTGAGTGTCGTAATTACTCGTATGTATGTGATTTTCATACTCAATTTGATAGGAATCCATGCTTTTATTGCACTAATTTCACTCAATTTGACCTAAATGTGGAGAAAGGTTGTGTTTTGCTTTTTGTGTAGGAAATGAGTAAAAACGAGCTAGAATGATTAAATAAACTGCTCTGATCTAGAAGGATGTAGAAGAAGAGAGTTGAACCATGTGAAAGAGCTTGAAATGAGGGTCGCAACGCAAAAAGAACCAAGTCAATCGGAGTTTGGGAGCTCGAGTTATGGGCGAAACAAAAATATCGCGTTGTTTGTTCTACTCGACTCGAGCCAGACTGCTCGAGTCGAGCTGACAGCTTGAGTCGATCCAATGTGCTCGGCATTTTGAGCATTTTGAGTACAGTAGATTGGGGAAAAATTATGGCCAGCTCGACACGAGCAACCTGGCTCGAGTCGAGCTGCTGGAATAGCAAAAACGCGAGCACGATTATGGCCAGCTCGACCCGAGCAACCTGCCTCGAGTCGAGCTGGCCCAAAAACAGAGATGCTGTCAAAAAACCCTAGGGACACGTGTCAACTGATTCCAAAGCATATAAAAAGGCCCAACTTCGTTTTTTTCATGATTCAGCAGCTGGGAGAGAGATAGGGGATAGAGCAAGTAATACTGTTTAGAGCTGCAACTAATACTTTTTCCTGTTTTTCAATTTTGCTTCCATAGATAGCATAGATTCTCATAGAATAGCATAGATATAGTTGCAATTTCAGTTTTAAGCAAGATATCAAAGAGTATTGATGGATTTTGTATGGTGTGGAGCTTGAATCTTTAGAGTAAGGTGTTTATTTGTTTTTACTTGTTTTTTATTGCTTATTTTCATATGAGTTTCTTGTTTGTTAGCATATTAGCCATGGGTATTGCTTGTAGCACCATGGGCTAAGGTCCTTTTGTGTTTGAGTGTTGTGAATTGGGTTGATGATTGATTAATTACTTGTTAATGGTGGATTATCTCTATTGATGATTGTCTCTTGAATGATGGGTTATTTAATGATCAAATTCGGTGGGTTGGGCTATTAGCTTGTTCGTTTTGTCTAGTTTATTGCAACGAGAGTTGGGTAAATGGGGGTAGACGGATAGGTATTGGTGTGATTCCCGATTTTGAGTCAATTCACATCCTATTGCAACGAGAGTTGGGTAGGATCATTAGAATTCCCTTAGTTCACATTGATTCACTAGTTAGGCACTAGTGTTGAAAATGAAGAAATTTATGTGAGTGATCTCTATGCTTCAAGTGGGAACACAAGGGTGGGGAGTAGTTAGTTAGTTATAGGACCCTTCCTTCGCAATTACCCGGGTGAGAAAGAGTGAATTTCATCCCGATCTTAGGAGTCTAATGAAACTGGATCCTAGGCTTACTAAGTACGGTGAGGGTTAATGAGTTGTGATCGTTCTTAGGGAGTAACCGGACGTAGAGATAACCACCTAGGCAATAGTTAATCGAACATCATCCGAGGATCAACACCCGAACACCTCTCACTCACAAAACACAAAACACTTTAATCTAGTTGCTTTACTTGTTTGCTTACTAGTTTATTGTTTGTTACTTGTTTGCTTAGTTAATTGTTGCTTGTTTTAAGTTTCCAATTTATTTCACACTATAATCATGTGACAACATATAGCAATTGGGCTATATTCACCATCCTAGTCCCGTGGATCAATATTTAACCGGGCACGAAATGACCCTCTTATACTTGAGAGGTTAGTGTGTTGCAAAACACGTGTCAAGTTTTTGGCACCGTTGCCGGGGACTAGGTTGTGTTGAGTATAACTAGTTGAACTTGATTACTAGTGTCTTTTTTTTTTTTTAAGTAACTAACATTGCTAATAGTTGGCTTGGAGATTTGTGGTGCTTGTTGATTCTCTAGGTGTGTATGAACACAAGAGCAAGTGGGATAAAACTAATTCCTATTGATCTTGAGATTGAAGCCACGGCTAGGAGAAGAAACCGAGACCGGAATCGAAGATTAGCCCAACAAAGAGCAATGAGTGAGAATCAAAACAATCGGATGAATTTGGAAGGGGGTGACAATGGAGATCGCCCAATGTGGGAATACTTCAACCCTCAAGTGCAAAGGCACTATGATGGCATCGCCCGTCCGACTATTGCGGTGAATAACTTTGAAATCAAGTCGACCCTCATTCAAATGCTCCAAAAACAACAGTTTGGTGAAGGGAAGAATGAGGACCCAAATCGGCATATCGCTCAATTCTTGGAGTATGCGGACACCGTCAAGATCAATGGGGTCACGGAAGACGCTTGAAGAGCTCGAACCTTCATCTTCACCTTGAGAGACAAGACAAAAGATTGGATAGTCTCCTTACCCCCCGATAGTCTTGGCTCGTGGGACATACTATGCCAAAAGTTCTTAATGAAGTTCTTTCCACCCGCAATGACACTTCAATGCAAGAAGGAGATCGCCCAATTTAGACAAAGAGGTGGGGAGAAATTATACGAAGTTTGGGAGAGATATAATGCCATGTTAAGGAGATGCCCACAACACAATTTTGTCAACGATCAAGTGGTGAGTTATTTCTACTATGGTTTGAACGATGAAGGAAGGATGTTCATCGATTCATCATCGGGTGGATCGATTTTTGACAAGACCGGTAAGGAAGGGTTGGTATTGATTGATAGGATTTCCAACAACACCTTCACTTGGCCGTCCGATGTTCAAAAGATTTTCCAAGTTGATAGTGATCCGAACAATGCAATGGCGGAAGCAATGAGAGTTTTAATGAACAAGGTTGATTCGTTAGCGGAAAGCCAAATGAGAGGAACATTGGGAGGGAACATGGAGGTGTCATTGAATGATAATCAAGTTGAGGAAGCCAATTACATGGGAAGGGGGAATTATCAAGGAAACTACCAAGGGAATCAACAATTCCAAGGTAACTACTACCAAAACCCCAACTAAAACTTCCAAAACCAACCTTCACACTACCAAAATCTTAACCAAAACTTCCAAAATCAATCCTCAAACTACCATAACCGTTACCAAAACAACCATTCACAAAACTTCTCAAACCAAAACAATCCATCATCAAACTTCCAAGGCCAAAGCAACCAAAACCAATCATCAAGCCAAAACCAAGGTCAAAACCAAAACCAAAACAAAAACACCCAATCCTTCCCACACAATAACTCCTACAACCAAAACCTCCGTAAACACGAAAACTTTTCATACTCTAATCCGAAGGCCGCCCTCACTCTACCACCGGGATTTGATCCCGGAGCCCGTGCCCCAAACAATGAAGGAAGACCTACTTTGGAGGATAGTTTGGCCACCTTCATCAATCTTTCAAACCAACAAACTCAAAAGTCGAATCAACGGTTTGATAAGATTGAAGAAGACTTGAAGAATCTTGGAAATATTCCAAATGCTATTACATCTCTCTCTAGCCAATTGAAGAATTTGGAATTCCAACTAGGGCAAGTGGCATCCTCAAGCCAAGGGAAGGACAAAGGAAAGTTTCCCTCCACGACGGAGGTGAATCCTAGAGAACATTGTAAGGCCGTGGAGTTGAGAAGTGGTACGAGGTATGATGGGCCCAGCATGCCTTTGGAGGATGATGAGGGAGAAAAGAAAGAGGTTGAAAAGAACGATAAAGAAAAGTGAGATTGTTGTTGAAGATATTTGTGTTGAGGAGGAAGGGGTTGAAGAGAAGAGGGTTCCGAAACGAAAGAAGTCTAAAGAGTTGAAGGAAAAAAACGAAAAGGTTGAGTGTGATGGATGGGGAATTCCTAAAACCCCCATTCCACCACCTTTTCCTCAACGTTTCATGAAAAAGAAGCTTGATGATAAGTTTGCCAAATTCTTGGAAATTTTCAAGAAAGTGACATTGAACGTGCCCTTCTTCTTGGAGGCAATTGAGGAAATGTCATCTTATGCAAAGTTTCTTAAAGAATTGGTCACCAAGAGAAGGAAGGCGGAAGGCGGGGAGATGATAAGCCTAACAAGTGAGTGTAGTGCTCTACTACAAAGGAACCTTCCAAAGAAAGTCAAATATCCCGGGAGCATCACTTTGATGTGTGAGCTAAGCAATACGGAAAAGAGAAATGCTCTTTGTGACGTTGGGGCGAGCATCAATCTTATGCCAAGATCAATCTACGATCGTTTGAAAATCGGTGAGCTCCAACCAACGTCCATGACATTACAATTGGCGGATCGTTCCATCACATACCTGGATGGTATTGTGGAAGACGTGCTCGTAAAAATTGACAAATTCGTGTTCCCGACAGACTTTGTGGTGCTAGAAATGGAAGAAGACGTTGAAATTCCCTTAATCTTGGGTAGACCGTTTCTAGCTACCGCAAGGGCGATGGACATGTATACGGGCAAGGTGACCTTGAAGCTCGATGATGAGGAGCTCGTGTTTGACTCCTACAAAGCCATGAAGCATACATTTGAGAAGGAGGAGTGCAAAACGATCGATGTCGTTGAAAATAGTGTTCAAACGGAATTTGAAAAATCCTTTGACCCCTACTTTGCCAATGGATACTACATTGCACTCTTTGAGAACGATGAAAGCTCCTTTGAGGAGGATGATTGCAAAGATGTGCTTGAAGTGGATCAAGTCAATGAAGTGTGGAGAATGAACAAGATCCCAAGCTTGCCATTAAGGGAACCGGTTGAAGGAGTGGTAAAGCAAGAGGAGAAGAAAACCGGGTTAAAGCCATTACCCGAGCATCTCACATATGCCTATCTTGAGGATGGTGAAAAATTTCCGGTAATCGTTTCTTCCTTTCTCAATTCGTGTGAGTTAGACAAATTATTGGGGGTGCTTCGTAAACACAAGTCCGCAATTGGGTGGACAATTGAGGATATCAAGGGAATTAACCCCTCCTTATGCATGCATAGAATAAGAGTAGAGGAGGAGAGTAAACCAATTGTCCAACACCAAAGGAGGGTGAACCCTATAATCCAAGAGGTAATTAGGAAAGAGGTCATAAAATTTCTTGATGCGGGTATGATTTACCCAATTTTGGATAGTCCATGGGTGTTACCACTCCACGTGGTTTATAAGAAAGGTGGAATGACGGTTATCAAAACCGATAATGATGAGGTGATAGCTACACGGGTAGCTACGGGGTGGAGAGTGTGTGTAGACTATAGAGAATTGAACAAAGCTACATGCAAAGATCACTTTCCCCTTCCCTTCATGGACCAAATGCTAGATAGACTTGGGGGTTTCGATTTCTATTGCTTTCTTGATGGGTACTCCGGTTATAATCAAATCATGATTGCATCGGAGGACCAAGAGAAGACGACATTCACTTGTTCCTATGGAACGTACGCTTGGAGACGCATGCCCTTCGGGTTGTGCAATGCTCCGGCTACTTTTCAAAGGTGCATGATGTCGATCTTCCATGGTTTGATTGAAAATGTGATGGAAGTGTTTATGGATGATTTTTCTGTGTTTGGTGAATCGTTTGATAAGTGTCTCTTTAACCTTGAACTCGTGCTAACAAGGTGCCAAGAGACTAACCTTGTCCTTAATTGGGAAAATTTTCATTTCATGGTTAAGGACGGGATAGTACTTGGTCACCATGTTTCTTCAAAGGGACTTCAAGTAGATCGAGCAAAAGTGGTGGCAATTGAGAAACTTCCTCCACCTTCTAATGAAAGGGCATTCGCCCTTCTGGAACATCGCCGAACTATAGAAGGTTTATAAAAGATTTTTCCAAACTCTCAAAGCCCCTCTCTCATCTACTTGAAAAGTATGTCCCATTTGTGTTCACTAATGATTGTCTTGAAGCTTTCTTAGCATTTAAGGAAGCACTTATAGCCTCTCCAATTTTGGTGACTCCGAATTGGGAGGAACCATTCGTTCTCATGTGCGATGCAAGCGATTATGCAATGGGGGTGGTACTTGGGCAAGTCCGGGAGAAGAAGTTTAGATCTATCTATTATGCTTCGAAGACCTTCAACCCCGCCCAAGCCAATTATACCACAACGGAGAAGGAACTATTGGCCGTGGTCTATGTGTTTGATAAGTTTTGCCCCTATCTTGTGGGAGGAAAATCTATTGTGTACACGGACCATGTGGCGATTCGGTACCTTATGGCAAAGAAAGATGCAAAGCCAAGGTTGATCCGATGGGTGCTTCTCCTTCAAGAGTTTGATATAGAGATTCGGGATAAGAAGGGGACCGAAAATGTGATAGTCGATCATCTTTCGAGGCTAGAGAGTGACAAAGACTTTGTAGAAGAAGAAACCGAGGTGAAGGAAAAATTCCCGGATGAGAAGCTTTTAAAGTTGGAGGAGTTCTTTGAAGAAGTTGAGAAGATTTCGGTAATGAGAATTGAGGTGCAAGAGCCATGGTATGCCGAATTTGCCAATTACTTGGCTTGTGGAAAGCTTCCCAATGAAATCCCTTCACATGCCAAAAAGAAATTTTTTAAAAATGTGAAGAGTTTCATTTGGGATGATCCGATGTTATACAAGAGAGGTCAAGACTCGATCATGAGAAGATGTGTTCCAAAAGAAGAGGTTGACGAGATCTTAACCCATTGTCACTCTTTGCCATGTGGGGGCCATTTTGGAGCATCGAAAACGGGAATGAAAGTTCTCCAATCGGGCTTCTATTGGCCCACGATTTTCAAAGACAGTCAAGAGTTCGTTCAAAGGTGTGATCGATGCCAAAGGATGGGGACCATCACCAAGAGAGATGAAATGCCTTTGAACATCTTCTTGGAGGTAGAGATTTTTGACGTTTGGGGGATTGATTTCATGGGACCGTTTCCACCTTCATTTGGATTCATCTATATCCTTGTTGGGGTGGATTACGTGCAAAATGGGTTAAGGCCATTCCTACCAAGCTCAATTATGCAAAAATAGTGATTCAATTCCTCAAGAAGAATGTGTTCACCCGATTTGGAGTGCCAAGAGCCTTGATAAGTGATGGGGGACCCACTTTGTTAATCGAGCTATGGAAAAGTTGCTTGGGAAGTATGGGGTCAAGCACAAAGTCGCCACCATATCACCCACAAACAAATGGATTGGCGGAGGTTTCAAATCGTCAAATCAAGCACATCTTAGAAAAGATGGTGAACTCGAATCGGAAAGATTGGGCGATTCGCCTAGATGATGCCTTGTGGGCTTACCGAAAGGCTTACAAAACTCCATTAAACATGTCTCCGTACCAACTTGTCTTTGGTAAATCGTGTCATCTCCCGGTTGAGCTAGAGCACAAAGCCTATTGGGCCACCAAATAATTGAACATGGATGGCGATAAGGCGGGAGAGAATCGGTTGCTTCAACTCCATGAGTTAGAAGAGTTCCGTGAGAATGCCTATGAGAGCTCCCGAATTTTCAAGGAAAAGACTAAGCGTTGGCACGACCAAAGGATCATATCAAAGTTGGAGATAAGGTACTATTGTTCAACTCCCGGTTGAAACTCTTTCCCGGGAAGTTGAAATCTCGTTGGAGTGGGCCGTTTGAGATTGCCAAAGTGTTTCCAAGTGGATATATGGAGTTGAAGAATGAAAAGGGTGACCACTTCGTGGTCAATGGTCACCGGGTCAAGCATTACCTTTCCACATCCCAATTTGGGATCGTTGGTGTCGATTTTCTTGAATAGAGTTGAGCGACTTTAAGCTCCGTCCAACAAAAGATGTTAAACCTAGCGCTCAATGGGAGGCAACCCATTTTTACTATTTTTATGTGTTTGTGTGTTCGTTTGATAGTATTTTATATAGTGTTGTTTTTTTTAGGTGATGGGGTCGTGTGTACGAGGCTTGGTGAATATCGAGCTTTAAAAGGAGATGTGTACTCGAAGAGCACTTTAGGTACAAACACTTTCCCCGAACTTAGATTTGCTTTGCAAAGTCTAAGTTTGGGGGGTGTGCATTTTCCTATGTATTTTTGTTGCACCGGCACGCCCCCATTTTGAGTTTTGGTGATGTTCACCGTATGACATGTTTTTGAGCTTAAATGGTGAAAATACTTGTATATGAATTTTGCCGTGTTGGGCTCTCTTTTGTTGGAATACTTGCTTTTTGAAGTTGAATGATGATGAGCTTAATTGTTAAGATGTGGTTAGTATAGAGCTTAATGGTTCATGGTGCTTGATACATACTCTTTGTTTCACTATTTTTCCAAACTTTTAATTGATTAATTAGCAATGAAAAAGTTTGGGGTGTGTTCTTTTTCACAAATTCACTTGCACCAATGCACTTATGCTTTATGTTGTTGTTGGTGGTTTGCTCTTGTGCTATATTCTTGGATGATTTGGTAGTATATTTGTCCCTTGGATATTGAGTATTGTGATGGATGCTTTTGTATGTGATGTTGAGACTTTTGCTTGGATGATTGGTAGTGTTTGATGTGATGATGTGGTTATTTGTTTGAGGATTGCACTACTTGATTACATGCTTTGAAATTGATAGACTAGGGATGGTGTGACTATTCCCTAATGTAAATCTTGAGAGACTTGGGCCATTTGAATCATTCATTTCATGATTTAAGTTTCTTTCTTGAGTGGATCATTCACAAAATGCATGCTATAACTTGCCCCTTTGTCTTGTTTGAGATCATATTTTTGGAAAGGTGTTAAAGATGATTGGAGGCCATTTTTAGGTTGATGAGTCACTTGGCCAAATAAATCCCACCTAATGAAGTTAATCCGTAGTAAGCCCCTTTGAGCCTTTAAGCCTATTTTTGTTGGCAAGCTACATTGATTTAACCATTTTTACCATTTCTTTCTTGAGCCTCATTTTGATCCCTATTGACTTGTAGAGCTTCATGGTTGGTAAATAATGGAAGGACAAAACATAAATGAGTGGATTTTGAGTTGTCAATGTGAAATGGTTGAGAAAAATGAAAAAAAAGGAAAGGTTGAGCAAGAGTGAAGAGAAAAAATAAGCCTTGAAAAAGAAAAGAAAAAAATATGAAAAAGAGAAACAAGGCTAGAAAAGGAGCTCTAAAAAATGAAAGAAGGAACCTTGAAAAATGAAAAGAAAAAAAAATGATGCAAACAAGGTTTCAAAGGAGTTTGAAAAAGAAAAATGAATCCAAAAGAAAAAGAAAAGAAAAGAAAGGAAAGGTGAATTTGGTACTTGTGAGCATTGAAATGAGAAAAGAAAGAGAAATGAGTGTGAGATTGTGTTCTTAAACTTCTTGATTGATTTACCAACACTTGTTGCTCTACAAGGAATTGAGTCACTTTGTCCCAAATTTTACCCCACCTTTGTCCAAAGAGCCTACATTACCACCTTGTGAAAGTCCTCTTTGATTTGATTACCTATCCAAAAGAGTTGGTGGAGAGTTGAGATGAAGGGCAAGCCTATGGATGTTGCATGGAGTGAATTGATTGAATGAGAATAAAAACGTCCCTTGAAACATGTGAGCTTTGAGTGAATTACTTCCATAAGAGAGTGGGGATAGTGCACTTGAACTTGTGATATCTTGATCATTGCATGTTTGATTGTGGTATGAGAGTTCACTTGTGATTCCTTATTCATTTGATATGAGCCTTGAAGTCCATTGCATAAGTCTTGATGTCCATACATTGCATACTTCACAATTCCTCCCCCTTGTTCTATTTTCTTTCATTGCTCGGGGACGAGCAATACTTTAAGTTTGGGGGGGGTTAATTGGGTGTCGTAATTGCTCGTTTTTGTGTGATATTTCATACTCAATTTGAAATCCATGCTATTATTGCACTAATTTCACTCAATTTGACCTAAATGTGGAGAAAGGTTGTGTTTTGCTTTTTGTGTAGGAAATGAGTAAAAACGAGCTAGAATGATTAAATAAACTGCTCTGATCTAGAAGTATGTAGAAGAAGAGAGTTGAACCATGTGAAAGATCTTGAAATGAGGGTCGCAACGCAAAAAGAACCAAGTCAATCGGAGTTTGGGAGCTCGAGTTATGGGCGAAACAAAAATATTGCGCTGTTGGTTCTACTCGACTCGAGCCAGACTGCTCGAGTCGAGCTGGCAGCTCGAGTCGATCCAATGTGCTCGGCATTTTGAGCATTTTGAGTACAATAGATTGGGGAAAAATTATGGTAAGCTCGACCCGAGTAACCTGGCTCGAGTCGAAATTTCTTTGAATAGCAAAACGCGAAACGCGATTATGGCCAAATTTTCGACTGAGCAACTTGGCTCGAGTCGAGCTGGCCCAAAAACAGAGATGCTGCCAAAAAGCCCTAGGGACACGTGCCAACTGATTCTAAAGCATATAAAAAGACTCAACTTCATTTTTTTTTATGATTCAAAGAAATTTGGGAGAGATAGGGGATAAAGCAAATAATATTGTTTAGAGTCAAGAACTAATACTTTTTCCTGTTTTTCAATTTTGCTTCCATAGATAGCATAGATTCTCATAGAATAGCATATATATAGTTGCAATTTCAGTTTTAAGCAAGATATCAAGGAGTATTGATGGATTTTGTATGATGTGGAGCTTGAATCTTAAGAGTAAGGTGTTTATTTGTTTTTACTTGTTTTTTATTGCTTATTTTCACATGAGTTTCTTGTTTGTTAGCATATTAGACATGAGTATTGCTTGTAGCACCATGAGCTAAGGTCCTTTTGTGTTTGGGTGTTGTGAATTGGGTTGATGATTGATTAATTACTTGTTAATGGTGGATTATATCTATTGATGGTTGTCTCTTGAATGATGGGTTGTTTGATGATCAAATTCGGTGGGTTGGGCTATTAGCTTGTTCGTTTTGTCTAGTTTATTGGGTAAATGGGGGTAGACGGATAGGTATTGGTGTGATTCCTGATTTTGAGTCAATTCACATCCTATTGCAACGAGAGTTGGGTAGGATCGTTAGAATTCCCTTAGTTCACATTGATTCACTAGTTAGCCACTAGTGTTGAAAATGAAGAAATTTATGTGAGTAATCTCTATGCTTCAAGTGAGAACACAAGGGTGGGGAGTAGTTAGTTAGTTAGAGGACCCTTCCTTTGCAATTACCCGGGTGAGAAAGAGTGAATTCCATCCCGATCTTAGGAGTCTAATGAAACCGGATCCTAGGCTTACCAAGTACGGTGAGGGTTAATGAATTGTGATCGTTCTTAGGGAGTAACCAGACGTAGAGATAACCACCTAGGCAATAGTTAATCGAACATCATCCGAGGATCAACACCCGAACACCTCTCACTCACAAAACACAAAACACTTTAATATAGTTGCTTTACTTGTTTACTTGTTTGCTTACTAGTTTATTGTTTGTTACTTGTTTGCTTAGTTAATTGTTGCTTGTTTTAAGTTTCCAATTCGTTTCACACTATAATCATGCGACAACACATAGCAATTGGGCTATATTCACCATCCTAGTCCCGTGGATCGATATTTAACCGGGCACGAAACGACCCTCTTATAATTGAGAGGTTAGTGTGTTGCAAAACACGTGTCATATACCTCATCAAACAATGGATTGACAGTCTAAAACATGACGGAGGGTGTATATCATAAGTTGGGGATTTAAATCAAAATCGTCCCATAATTTGTATGTTTATTGAAATGGTCTCATAATTATCAACTTTTCCAATTTAGTCTCATATGTATTCAATTTGATCCAATTTAATCACAAAATGCAGGAGGTTGCTCAAAATTTTCCAAAACGAAGTCGTTTTGGACACGTGTCTTACATATTTCAGATCAAAGCTGGTGGCGCGTGTAGGACACGCGCCCAAAATGAAGTGGGATTAAATTAGAAAAGTTGATAATTATGAGACTATTTCAATAAAGGTACAAAGTTATGAGACTATTTTTGTTTAGTTCCTTCATAAGTGTACAAAAATTCGTATCATAATATTTCATACAAATGTGTCTCATTAAAGTCTGGTTTATGAAGGCTTTGAGCTTAATTTTGGTGTGCCTTTTATTTTTATGTTCATTCCTTTGGCATGCTAATTTCGTTATTCATACTTCATAGTCCTCTTTGGATGAAATGTGTGGATTAATTTGGTATAAACACGTTACTCCCTCATAATCCGTCGATAAGCTTACTTCATTTTAGTAATCTCATCAAAGGAAAGGAAGGGAGCTGCCTCTTGATTTGTTTAGGGTAGTGTATTGTATGGACTTTGTAGAAGACTAAGAATATGCGGAGAGAAAACTGAAATTAAGGACCTCGTGGTTGAAATCAAATTACTGCAACACTCCCAAAAAAAAAATAAGCATAATATTAATATACTTACAACATCCTTATTTTATTCCACTAAAATCCAATTACTTGGTTTGCGGTCTATTTTTTATGTTGCAATAATCCTGGGACGGAGGGAGTGTATATTATTTTTTGACCAAAATTTATTTTAAATATTAATTTAAATTAAGTGACATTTATGAACCATTTTGGAACAGTATACAAGATTTGAATTTTTGTAAATCTTGGTGGGCCTGCAGCGTATTATCCGTTGTCTTTCAGTAGTGGGCTTCATACTTTGTGTCCAAATATTATTTGGGTCTTATTAATAATTGGATATTATCGTCATGATATAAAAATGAAGTGCGATACTGATAAGTGTATATTACACGAGTTCCGTCGGCCACGAACATGTGGTAAAAGAAAATATTGTAATTGATTATTTTAGGAAAAAAATTTTTTTTTAAAAAAAGAGAGAGGTTATAATTAAGGTTTGAAGATCTTAGGATATGTTTTTTTCCGACTATCCCGATGAGACTTTTAACTTTATAATTTCAAATTTCAATTTATTTTGAAATTTAAAATAAGAATTTTAAAATTCTATTAATCATACTCTATTTTATCACCTGCTCTTATTTTACTTTTTATTCTCTCAATGTATTCACATTATCTATTTTTTTAATTCTCTCAATACACTCAAAATAATATAATAATCTCACATCAATTAACTTTTCCATCATCCTATCCCATAAATGAAGTGTTTGCAAACTCTAATAAAATGTGCAGAAACACTTATTTTTAAATTGTTCTCTCACATCTTTAGCTTTTGAGAAGTGTTTTTAAGCTGTTAGTAAAGTTTGCAAACATCCCCAAAATCCCACAACAAACATACATCTTGACTATTCATCAAGATTTTGAAATTTTAGAACTTAAAAGTTTGAGATTTCTCACGCCCACTATAATCTCAAAACAAACATACACTTAAAAATTTGTTTGACATATCGATGGATATATTAAAAAGACAAAAACTCATATGTGACGGTCTCATACATGATACCGGGTACAGCCTATCACATATCACACTCACCCTTTTCAAAGTGTTAAAGCGTCAATGCCCAATTTATGTTCCGTCTCATCATGAGACGATCTCAAGTAAATGTGTCTCTATTAATATTGATGTAATATAAAAAATTAATAACAAAGTTTTAATATATAAATTTAACAAAAAAGTTTAAATAATTTTTATATTTGTGATAACTAATAGATGTACATAAAATATAATATAATATACAATATATTTCATATGATATATATATCGATTTTCTCGATAGTTTATCGATATTAAACTTATTTTTTATAATAAAATATCGATTACTGGATAACGATTTTGCAAATATTATAAAAATATTATATCGATGACGAGGAAATTACACTTTTAGTCCCAACAGACACACACTTGTTTCGAAATCTAACAGGTTTTGCAAATGTGGTCCCAACATATTTTTTTTCTTGCTCAAAGGTTTCGTATTTTATCGGATTTTTAAGTTTCATCCCGCGTCTTCTAACGCCGTTCAAAAAACTAACGGTAAGGTTACGTGTCGCGCACGTACCATAAAAAAACACATTTTTCAACACTTTCCGCTTGCTTCCACACCCATACCGCATCGCCGCTTCCCTTCCAAATCGCAAACCACCATCGTTGCGGGTCCTCCAAACTCCTCCAATTGGATCTCTTATAGTGGACAAACAGATCTCACCGCCGCCCCTCCTGAAACCGCGACCGTCGCCGTCGCAGAGGGTCCGAAGCCACTCCGATTGGATCTCCTCTAGTGGACGAACAAATCTCACCGTCGCCCCTTCCAAAATCGCGATCGCCGCCGCGCAGGGGTCCGGCCACTCCGATTGATCTCCTAGTGGATTTAACAGATCCTCATCGCCGCTTTTTCCGAAAACCGCGATCATGGGCCCCCTTCCGATCGAGTAGTGTTCACCCAATGAAGGGCATCCAAAACCCTAGATCTGAAATCGATGATGAATCCTATGAAAAATGTCGTATGAAAACTCATCAATTTTTCTATTTAAGAAACACTCAAGTTTAGTATTGTGTGTTATTGTGCGGCTAATTACTTGTTTAAACAAAATCCGATGATGAATCCCCTATGAAAAGTGTCGTACGGTACCATTATATTTATAAACTAATATCCTAGCATTTATCAATTGATATCATTACACTTATAAACTGATATTCCCTCCGTCCCATATTAGTTTTCACACTTTCCTTATTAGTTTGTCCCATATCAGTTTTCACACCCCAAAATGGAAATTTTTTACCCAACTCCCACTCTCAAAAAATACACTTATTTACATATATGTCATTACTTTTTCTAACTTTATTAACATAACTAAACCCACTTATCTATTTAATCCGGCCCATTACTTACTTTCCCTCTAATTAAAACACTAAACCCAGCCCAAAAACAAAACAAAACCCAACCCAAAAAACTAACCTCCCTTTATATTTTGTCTCTCTCTTCGTTCTCTACCTTCTCTCTTCGATTGTTCTTCGTTCGCCGCTATGAAACCCTAATCTTCTTTGTTCTTCGTTCGTCGATATCAACCCCAATCCCCGCCGATCGCCACCCATCCCCACCGATAGTAACCCTAATCCACCAATCTCCGTCAATATCAACTAATCTCCACCGTTCTCATCTATGTCGAATAAATTACGCCGATCCACCTATTGGCGCCAACCGCACACCGCCTCCAAAGCTATTCTCACCCCGATGCTCTAGAAAACCCCATCCATACAAAAAATCGTCTCCCACCGACCCTATCAAAAACCCTACCCCTATCTCTGATGTACCCCATTTTTTTCTCGATTCAGAGGCACTCGATTGTGGGTGGGTTGCTGATTCGGAGGATCTAGACGATACACAAGAAGGATCCGTCGATTACAATGAATCCGAAGGGCTTATAGTGTGTGAAACTGAATTTACAGACCCGTTGATGGATATGATTGAGGATGTTGTGGAGTCGGAGGCGGCGGCGTTCGATGGAGTGGGTGAAACTGAATATCCAGACCCCTCGGTAATTTTTTTTGCATCTGTTCAATTATCTGATTTCTTGTTCAGTTACTCTCTCCATCTTATTTCTTGTTCTTTTTAGATTGATTCTGAAAATTTTGTGGCTCCGACGATGGATGGAGTGGATTTGGAGGCTGTGTCGGTGGAGGATGACCTGCATGCTGGGTATCCGGCGTCGTGGAGGTGGACTCCAGAGAGAAATGATCAATTTATCAAATGTCTTGGGGTATGGTGTCCTGCTGTGCTTAGGTATAATTTCTGATACTTGTGATACTTACCTTTTTGATGTTGTGATACTTGAATTTGGAGGCTATATTTTGATACTTGAATTTGGAGGCTATATTGGTGATATTTTTGATTTGGAGGCTATATTCTGATGTTGTGATACTTGCCTTTCTGATGTAGTGATACTTGAATTTGGAGGCTATATTGGTGATATTCTGATACTTGAATTTGGAGGCTATATTGGTGATATTCTGATACTTGTGATACTTGCCTTTCTGATGTCACCAATTGGCTTTGAATTGTATGATACTGGGGAAAATTGTATTCTGTGGGACTTTGAATTGGCTTAATGTCACCAAATGTTAGAATTCTCATATTTAGGAGACTTAAGTCATCCCTATGATGACATTGTTCTGAGGGACTTTGATGATTATCTTGTGATACTTGCATTATTGATATGATACTGAGTGACTTTGAAGTTGTATTTATGGTGGACTTTAATGCTTGTAAACTGTGTCTCTTACTGTTTATTTACTCTGGGCCTGTTGAGTTGATTCCTTAATCACTCATTTAAAAAAAAAAGTTGATTTGACAAGTTTGCCCTCCCTGGAAAAATGAATATTTGCACTGTTTGATTGTTTATTCTGTGATTGTATGGGTTGGGTTTTATTTTTTGGTGGTAATTATGTGCTTCTTCATAATCCCAATGATGAATGTATCACCAAATTAAGTTAATAATGTCACCATAGAAGTAAATTTCATGTTTGCTTTATTTTGGAGACTTATTATGACTTTAAAAACCAAACATTTATGAGGGATTGCAAAAGGTAAGCATTAAATTAAACTGTTAAGGCATTACATGCAAAAAGGCTTTACTGATTTCATGTTTACAGCCTAAGCAAGTCCTAGATGACTATTTGGCTGTATGTTTATGCTGTAAACATGAACAAAAAGTTGACAAAAGTAAACATGAACTCCTAAACCCTCCATTAATCATAACCTAAACTTGACATAACAAACCCTAGTGAAATTGTATCTCCTTCAATTTGTCCATCATGTAGCAAGTGATCTATGCATTCTCTAACTAGTTAGTCATCCACTTCAAGTGTTAAAGGTAGCCTCCCTTCTCTAGCTAGCTTGTCTTTGCCCATGTGACTTTGCTCATATTGATTGTAACCCTTTATCTTCATAATATCAATCATGTTCATCTGCAAACTTAAGAATACCTTGTTTAGGCTATATGCTTCCATCTTCACATATGCTTCCCTCACATTCTTCAACAACACATCCACATTGTATGATGTTGTGTCTACTTGTAATGATTGAATGCTTCTAAATCACCCCAAATCATTGATGTTCAAGTCTGGTGAGTTGGGTGGTTGACACACCAGTTGGATGTTGAAACCATTTGAACTTGCAACAACCCTAAAATCATGATCATTGTTATTGATATGTGATCTTGCATTATCTTGCTGGATGAATATGTTCTTTGATGCATGTGCAGGCCATTTTGCCTTGATTGCTGGTATTATCTGAAATAAAATGAAAGTAAATGTACTAATGTAGGTAAGTAGTAATGTCACCGATAGGGAAATGACTATTTCTTGCCTATTTTGGAGACTTACTTATGTAACTAAATGATGAGAATGCTCTGATAGTTACCTGGTTTATGAGACAATCTTTGATGACTGCCTTGGTGATACTGTCTATTGGTTTTGTGACAACTGTGCCCAATTTTCCCATCAAACAAAAGTGAACCATCAGTGTTCCAGATTGGTCTAGAAACTGCAGACATGAACATCACTTTGGGAATGAACTTCTTGCTCTTGCATGCTCTATATGGTGCAGCTTCTATTGGTAATTTGTAGCCTCTCTCTGATGCTCTTGTCATGTAGAACCACTTTTCATCAATATGAATCACATTGTGCATGGTTTTGAAAGTGATTTTGTTGTAGTTCAAATCAATTTCCAACTCATTCAAAGCAAACATGAGCCTTTGTTGCATGTTAGCCTCTGTTATTGATTGTTGTATTGCATTTGTGTGAGCATTGATTTCCCCTCCTTGAACCCATCTCCAAATGGTACTCTTGCTGATTTTCAACTCATGGGCTAAGTTTCTGAGG
This sequence comes from Stenogyne calaminthoides, assembly GCA_037126765.1. Lineage (NCBI taxonomy): Eukaryota > Viridiplantae > Streptophyta > Magnoliopsida > Lamiales > Lamiaceae > Stenogyne > Stenogyne calaminthoides. The sequence goes on along the minus strand of JBBCBC010000051.1, from coordinate 129,755 downwards.
GTTGTTCTCTTCTCAAATGGAATAGCCATCATTGCATCTTTGTCTAAGGTTTTTTTGCTGGTGAGATTATGCTCCAAACCTAACTTTCCACTTTGAAAATTGATTAAGCCAGCATTTGACCTTTGATTTTTTGCAGTTTGCCAAACATACTGCACAGTTCTTCTATGGTCTTCAAATGATGCAGAAATCTCAGCCAGCTTACCTCTATTAACAACACCATTGGTGTTGTTTGCAAGCAGGATTTGAGCAATGACATTCTTCTCTGATGGAGTTAGATCTTTAGGTCTTCTATCTTTCCTCATTTAATGAAGTTTTTATGACTTTGTTTTTTTTTTGTGATTGAATTTATGAGTATGAATTTGTATTTATGGTGGACTTTAATGCTTGAAAAATTAGGAGGGAAAGTTCCTTTTGTAATTTTGGTTCAATCACCATTAAAGAGTGATTAGACATTGTACTTTCCAGCTTTAGAAATTAGGCGCCTAAATTTCATTGTAATTTTTGGAGGGAATTTTTTCCTCCAAAATTTTAACTTTCCAGATTTATTTTGTGTTATTTAATGTTTATTTTAACTGTTTGTACTATTTGGGCCTGCAGGATTGAGTTCTTAATGACTCAATTAGCAAAAGTAGAATTGACAATCTTGCCCTCCCTGCAAAAAGGAATAAAGCCAGAAAGTTGGCATTAAGTAGCTTTTTATTGGTTTGCGTGCCCAGATCAGTGTGAAAATTGATCTGAGACGGAGAGAGTATCATATTATTGAATGCTACAAATATTATTATACAAGAGTAATTGTATTTCACTGTATCAATTTTATAGTATGAATAAGTTTTATGTTACGTGAAATTAAAATTTAAAGAAGCACACATTTACATAATTTATTTATTTATTTATTCATACCCTCTCTCCGTTACACCCAACACGCACGCGTCACGTGACCGTCTCACTCAAGTTGCTACGTATATAAATGCCCCCTGATTGTCTTTCTCCCTCAATTTTCACACCTCAGCAACGCAAAACCCGAAACCCTTCTCATGAATTTCTCGTTCGAGATATATATACGCATAGAACCCTGCCTATACGCACATCAGTGGGAATCGTAGATATATACAGCCAATTGTATGTTTTATCGAAGAACAAGCTATGTCAATTCAGTACAAATTCAGGAGCTCGGTGAAGTTCGATACGGTTGAAATCGGGAATCGCGCCTCAATTTCAATTGGAGAGCTGAGGAGTAGAATTCTGCGGGGTGGTTCTCAGCAACAACAAGGGTTTGATCTTTTCTTCTCTGATGCCGTTTCCGGTTTAGGTACTTCTTAATTACTCAAATTCGGTTTGATTCGACGCTTCATTAGTTCTTTGTTTCTCATGTCTTTAATTTTGTATGTTCTTGCGTTATGGTTTCTCGATTTGCCAAATTGATTGAAGTAGCTTTGGGTATTGGTGATTTTTTTGTTGATCTGCACGAGTTGTTATAAATTTGTTTCGTGGAAGAAGTTGGATTTGTATGAGTTGGTTGTAATTTTTATTTAGGGAGAAATTGGATTTGCATGTATCGGTTGTAATTTCTTTTATTGAGGTGATGTTGGATTGACAGAGTTCAAGGGTGATGAATCGCAAATTCCAAGCGGGTCAAGCGTGATTGTAAAGAGAGTTCCGGGTGGAACGGTTCCTACCGCTGTGTAAGTCTTTATTTTCTTAATTTATTTAATTATTTGACCATAAGTTCTCCTGGGCTGAGTTTGTACTGTTGCATTCTTGTACATAATCCTGTAATTATTATCTTTGTGAATTTTTCTTTTGTGTGTAAGTTGTGGTGTTTATTCTTGATGAGTTTGGGGATTGGTTCTTCCTGAATATATAGCTTAACGTATAGACAAGTGATGAGCTGAGAAATCAAATGAAGGTTTAGTGGTAATGGTGGCCGATGATCAGAGTGCAGGCTGCTGTTAATTCTGTTCATCAAATGATAAGTAATAAAGTTATGTATTTTGGACGAAAAGTTAGGGAGCACTGGGGTATTGGTTAATTGAATTCCCTTATCACGTCTGCCACATTCTTTTTGCTTGACTTGAATTTGATGGTCATATTCATGATTATGGAAAGTGATGTCATACCGGATAAGCTTATGTGAATCAACGGTTGTTAGATTATTTACGAGGTCATTAATGAAACTTCTTAATAAAGAATGCCAGTTAATGTTACCGTTTAAGTTCGGAATTATTTAATACACGTTTACTGCAATTTTATGCCCTCCCACTCCAGACATTGTGGAAAATAAATTTATGTGAATCAACAATTTGTCAAGTATTTAAGTGAAGGTTGTTACCGAAGCTTCTTAATTAAGAATGTCAGTTAATGTTAACGTTTATGTCCGTTATGATTTACCACATGTTAGCTGCCATTTGTCCCCTCCCATCAAGACATTGACCTCCTTATTTCAAGTAAAATATTCAGATGTTGTTCAGATTGATATAAGCAGACTTAACTGATTTTTTCTATAAAATGTATATTAAAAAACCCCCTTTTCAAATTAATTATATGCTAAAATGAAAAAAATCACGGAGTAACAGAAATTAATTACTTACAAAATGGAAACCTCCAAATTGCTTCTGTAAGGAGCTGGCTGTTATGGTTGAGTGTAGTCTTACTATCTTAGTCACAAACAAAAAGTGTTGCATTTAAACCAGGTGGCTTAGCCCATCTGGCCACTGGGCTCCTCATTTGAGTGGGAGACCCAGGTTCGATTCCCTTTGGGATCGAATTGGAGTATGAGAGTTATAAGGTGGTTTGGTGAATTTGTGGAGTGTTTAGGTGCTTGGTGTACTAACTCTAACAACTAACAACTAACTTTGTCCGATCAAAAGAAAAAAAAAAGTGTTGCATTTAATTCACAACCACGCCCAATATAGTATAAAAACAAGATATGTACTCAAATCCCTTTTGTTCAGTACGACATTCTCCCATCTCATGATTCAGGAAGTTGTATGAGTTGGTTTCAATAGGTTTCTCTTTGCTGTTATTGCTATAAAAAACCACGTGGAGCTCATCCATGAAAGTACGTTGAGAAATCTGTCCTATTACATGTGGATGCATTAAATATTAAATTATGGGTTTCGTGAGTCTTGTATCTCCCCTTTCTTCTATTCTTTATTGCAATATATTAAGTTTGTCTTACTGTCTGAGCTTTTGATATAGGGAGTTTTACAGAACTAAGCATTTAATTTTTATCCTCCACACTGTGCTTATACGATGTACCTCTGCTGCAGGTTACCGAATCAAGCTGTAAAGCATGTCGAGATGAAAGAATCTCCTGATCCGAATCCAATTGTATGTGTTAATTTGTACTCATGTTCCAGACTTCCTTTTTTTGTCTCATTCTATTCCATATTGGAATTGTCAACATATTGGAGTGTCTTGGTGAATTATCATCCATATGAGATCTATATATTTGCTCCTTAATGCAATTTACGTTGTGTGGTTGAAATGGACCAAACCTCTGGTTCCATCTTCCTCCGTAGTGCACGTATCAATTTCCTCGTACTGCAACTACCTCATACTATGATTAATGTATAACTTTATTATGTTGCTTATTTATTTTGTGCACCACTATCTGATCATTTGGCACTTTTGTATTCCACAGAATGGGCCAATCGATGAATTTGATGTCTTAGGTGCTGATCTTTGTCCCACACCTGATTCAAACTTCCCCGACTTTATACAAGAATTTGATCAAAATAACTTCACGGGTAGTAAGAAGGATGAGGTTACTGGTTTGAGGTATAACCTCATTTTCAATTCAATTCTAGATGCATAAAATAATTGATTCCTCAGTCGTAAATTGTTCTACAACAGGTGTACATTCCTTTTGGCCATAATATAATTTGGAGATATTGGAGTTCCTTTTAAATAAGTTAGTTGTCTAGATCAATTTCTCGTGTTGTAAATAGTTTGCTTGTTATGATTTCTTTGTATGCGAGTTATTAAGTGATTAGTTCTTCTCTTGGATCGAGAATAATTTTACAGTTATGTAAAGGTTTCCAATGATTGCACTACTACTTTTCATGGGCAATAGTCTGCAGTTTTTCGTAACACAAAAATACTTTCTTCAGATTTATGACTATTTCACTAGCATATTTCATCTGCATTGCTTCTTTTGGTCGGTGTTCATGTGGTTTTGGTGCCATATTTGCTGGATTACTTGATCATTAAGCATTCAATCTTCGTTGTTTATCTTCTCCAGGTTAGAGTGTAAAATCCCCGACTTTTCTAAAGCTGACAATGCAATAACAAGAGGTTTGTTCTTTTTGGTCATCTCTTTTCTCGTTTTTTGGCTCTAGGCTTTGCTTACTAGTTGCTATGATGGATGTTACTGTCAGGTTCTAATCAACCCAGAAATGATGGGAACATGTTGCGAAAAGTTGATGAGAATTTGATGTTAAACAAGTATGATTTTTTGTTCTTTCTATATGTTTGTAATCTTCTTGAAGTGTGCATACTCATATATTCTTTTGGTTGTTAAAGGCTGCCCAAATCCAATATCCTCGCTGTGCAAAATACTAATTTGCCAATAGAATTGAAGTGCCCACTGTGCAACAATTTCTTCAAGGATGCTGTGATGATACCTTGTTGCCAGCATAGCTTTTGTGAGAAATGTGAGTTCTTTGTTCTTAAATGAGCTGCTTGGATGCCTCATACTCCACATTAATCTGATCACTCATGTTTTTTTTTTTTTGAATGTAGGTATCCATCAAGTGCTTCTGGGAAAGGGGATTTGCCCAAAATGTTTCTCCAGGAAATGTGGTGTAGGAGATGTGCTTCCTAATTTGTCACTGAGGCAGGCAATTTCACATTTCCTTGAATCTCAGATGCTTGATGCTGATCTAGAGGACATGCAGAAAGATGTGCCAGGTAGATAGCTTATTTAAATGCAAACCTTGAGAGACTTGAACAGGACTTAACTTTACAATGGCGAATGATATTTTCCTCCCTCTGTTGCAGATGGAGAATCTGGAATTCAAGCTAAGGATGCTTCATGTGTTTTAACTGTTTTCCAAAGGGAACATGATTTGCCTCAATCATCTTGTGCAACTGGAAAAGGATCCAATCAAGTTTCTATGGACCAACGGCATTGGAGAAGCATGGCATATTGGGACTCTGGTAATAGAGATTTAAACTCTGGTCTCCAATCACAAAATGCCAATCAATTAGATAATGCAAGAGGCATGCATCCTCATCATAATGATATAAGAGAAACTGAAGATTTTACGCAGTCGGCAGATTTTCAGGGTGAAAATCAACCTGTTACTCGTCAAGCTAAAGTTCATGTTGAAGGTACTTGCCTCTGCTCATGCTATAATGTTCACATTTTATGAAGTGTTAGCTTGTTGACAGATTGTCACCATGTAGTTAAACTGCCTCTTTATTCTATATTTGGTAGACCTCTGGTTTTAGTTAAGGTGATTATGTTAGTAATTTTGAAGGCAGCAGCCTCATTGGAGATGATTATATAAGCAGGAAAAAGTTTACCCTATCCATGATTCTCATACTTGAAGGGTTGCATCTAAAATAACTGTGCTATTATTATAGTATAGTAGCTTATTGGGGAGATTTCAAATTAAAAACAAAAAAAAGCTGTTTGGGAATATTTTACTCCTGAAAAGGGCTTTCCTCTAATATGTCGTGCGTATTTTTGGAATCAAATAGCTGATCAAATGTTTTGCTTAGGTGTGATGAGGAGATAAGTAAAATGTGTTGAGAAGAAATTGTTTGAACTTAACATCGAAGTTGGCAGATGTTTGAATCAACTGATGCCTGAGATTGTGATCACTTGAAATATCTTTGATTTTCAGATTCTTTTCCAGGAATCTTTTTAAAGCTCAGATAAATTACTTGAGATGGAGCTAATATATTCTGTACCATCCAATTTTTAAGTTGTTTTGGTTACTAATCATCCCCGTGACTTGTTTAATTTGATGTCTAACCTCTACTATAATGATGCTATTTTTTAGGTAGAGGGCGGAACTTTGGTCCTGGTGGATACAAAAAGGTAAGAGAGTGCATCTATTTTTGGATATCTATTGATCCTTAGGCTGCCTAAGATTTTAAAGTTATACCCTAGCTGAAATCGGCTAGTATTAGGACCTGCTTTTATTTTCTATACGAAACAAAATTAGGACACATTTTATCCCAGAAAATTCATAAACAAATTAACTTGCGGATTAGGATTTACGGTTTTATGTTAGTTCTATCGGTCGTTTATTTTTTGTATTTTTATTTTTTCGAGCTGCTCTTACTTATTTTTTATTTTTTGGGTTGGTTTTTGTTTTGTGTGTGTGTGTGCGTGTTTGTTTTTTTTTTTTTGGGGGGGGGTTGTTGCGAGACCAGAGAGAAACATGAAGAGTAAAGAGATGGGTACAAAAAGAGAGTTAAAATCAGGGTTTCCTTCGTCAGTAGGAAACCTGAATGAGGAACCTGAGGCTCAGGATCCACCTGAGCCAAAGAAACTGAGGCACAGGATCCACCTGAGCCAAAGAAACTGAGTGAAGAAACTGAGGCCCAGGATCCACCTGAGCCAAAGAAACTGAGTGAAGAAACTGAGGCTCAGGATCCACCTGAGCCAATATATCTGAGCGAGAAAACTGATCTGAGCCAAATCATCTGAATAGGATATCTGAATGAAGGAAGGTTTGGGCTTCTCGTAAATGGGCCCAAACATTTAGAATAATCTAAAATATCATTTATCTATTTTAGATTCTGCTTTTAAATTACCAAAAGAATATCCACTGATGTGTGGACCCCAATGCTAGCTATAAATACGGCTCTGGCCGATGAATGAGAATATCAGAAATTTGCAGCACTCTCTCTCTCTCTTCTAACTACCTCTCCCCCTATCTAATTCTCTCTCTCCCTATATCTTCAAATCTTCATATCTTGTTCTTCAAGCAATTTACATTATCAGCAATATTATTCCAGAAAACCTCAAAAACATATTACGATCATCCAGAAAACATAAAAAACGTAACAGGGGTGTGGGGGTAGTGCTCTAGCTGTAGAAACTCATATATATTTTCCAGAATGAATGCATATTGGGTGCAGCAGTTGCACCGCGCAATTGGTGCACAACTAATACTGACCACTAATACAACTATTTAAAAATGCACTTGAGTTGCACAATGCAATTGGTGCTTAGAAGTATTTGTCATGCATTAAAATTTCAATTAATTCATGCTTCAGAAGTCTTATCAATGCAAGTTAATTTGTTGGACTTCAGTGTGTCCGTAATTGCTACACGTGTGGTTCTCCAGACCATCTCATGAGAGACTGCCCTATGTCCCATTCAAATACCATGTTTCAGCCAGGTACGATCAATACATATTTCTTGTTTACCTTGCAAATTCAGAAATCGTTAATTAGTTGAGCATTTTAGGAAATGGAGTATTTAACGGAGGCATGCCAGGCTATGCAGCACCCTACTGGAATGGCCCTTCAGTGCCTCCCTATGCACCCTATGCAAATATGTATAATAACCCTTCAATGATACCTTTCAATGCCTCCATGGTCCCCGTTTCACCTTACGCCATTCCTCCCTACATTCCTTCAATGCACGGCAGCCTGCCTAGCCCTGGGTAAGTTTGACGAGTGTTTTAATTGCCTTCAAGTGGACAGTACATAAATTTTTATTACTTTCAGATTTGACACCATCACATCTTGCAGGGTAAATATGACAATGAGAAATATGGGACCTCGTCCTGATCACTTTGGGCTTCAACAATGCGGGGGGCATAAAAGGAAGCACTCGAATGAAAATGTAGTAAGGTAATTATTAAGTGTCATATGAAAGCTTTATTAGACATGCATATAGCAAGAACAAGTCTCTCCCGCTCTTGATTAGAAATCCTCTACCATAAGGTGTTAATGACACGCCATCCGATCTTTGCACATTTTTTGCACTTCACCATACAATCTCCTTTCTGTTGCTTTTTTTTCTTCTCAAAACAAAGTTTGGTTGTTTTCACTAAAATGCATTTGTTGTGTAGTTGCACCGTGCAACTGGTGTACAAGAGACTTAACTCTTTCCTTTTTACCCTTTGAACTACGTGATTCGTTACACTGTACCATAAGGTGAAAAAATTGCGTAGTACAAAAGCTCCTACAGTTAGGATGGCAAAATGTATGACCATATAAGAATTTGCACATCTACAGTAAATTTATCAAGAGCTTCACACATATTTTCTTGATACAAATTTCTAATAGAGGATTTGCAACAGAGAACCACTTTCAGACAACAAGGATGGTTCTTCGGACAGCTACCTACATGGCAGCCGGGAAAAATCACATGAATACAAACCACGGAGAGATAAGGAAGCTGGCGTGAGTCACTCGTATGATAGCTTGCCCCGAAGGTTGGGAAGTAAAGGGCAGCATGATAAGCATATGCATTCTAATGAAAGGCGCGAGAAGAGTTACTGTTCCGCTTTCCCCGTAAGAGACAAGAGGCCATATCATGGGGAGAGGTCAAATTCGGGCAAAGAAGATGCGTGCAGAAGCCCCGACTGGCATGGCGAAGGGAGGCACAAGCACCATCACGCAGAGTCAAAGAAGTCAGGCGATGCCCAAGGATCGCACAAGAACCATCACAGGCTTTCAGAGCCTGCTGAGAGGAAGGAGCAGTTAAGAGAGCAACAACGTGATGACAGGTGGCAGTTAAAGGAGCAACGGCGTGATGACAGGTGGCAGAAGGACAGTGGCTCTCACGATGACCGCTGGGATGAATACCATCACCATAAGCGAAGAGCACACTGAGGTTACCTTTAAATTGGTATTTGTATCACCTTGTAGTTTAATAGGTGTATATTTGTCATGGTAAAGAGTCTTTTGCATAAAGCCATAACTACATATTTTTAATACCTTTAGGTTGAAGGCATCTCTAACATAGAAATATTGCTATAGATAGTTCTAAAGATCGCTATAACTTTTTTTTTTTTTTATTAATTCCATCTGGTAATATCCATTTTTATCAACTATTTTCTAACTAACCCTCTTCCCTTGTTTAAGGTGAGTTTCAGATGCTAGCAAAAAGTTTTTGCCAGAGCCTGGCAATTGAAAATATTGTTTGGAAGTTTTTATTTCATTCGAATCGATCTTTGCACAGAAGTTGCACACTTGGTGATGCTGATGAAGGTATGTTTTCTAGAAATTTAGGACCCTCTAACTCTCTCTCCATGCACATATATATACATACATATATACACACACACACACAAAAAATGTTCTTCCACTCTCCCTCTCTCTCTTGTATTAATATATATAAGCCTATCATGTGCATGGTAATTACAAAAACTACCCTTAAGGTTTGCCTGATTGCTGAAAAAATCCAGCTCTCTTTTGAAACTTAAAAATAATACTCTGGACATTTATGTTGTTTTATGTTTTGTTTATTCCCCCTCTCAAATTGAATCTACCGAGTCGTATTTTCGTATATTTTAGAAAAACATAACTCTTGTGGTTGATCGAAAACTTGAAGGGTGCTTTTTATTTTTAAACATAAATGATTAATTAATTTATAATATGTAACATGACAAAGTCTTATATGTACATATTTCATTGAAAACAATTGCATATTTTAAAAATGCACTTGAATTGTACGGTGCACCTGATGCATAAGAGATTTACTTCTATAACTATAACATGCACAGTTACGAGTATACACACATATCTTATGTATAATGTGGGGTGTGCGTAATGAGCTGGCAATTTTTTAATCAAATTTTAGAAAGTGAAAATTCGGTTCAGTTTTAGTTTTGAATAATATGAAAATTGAAACTTTACACAGACAAGGGATTTTTTTTATATATTTGTATTAAAAATGATCAAAAGTGTGACATAAAATTATGATTTTTTTTTTTTGCATTATTGCACCCTGTAATATTTTAAAATGAGGAGGAAAGAAAACTTGCGGGTCTAGGAGTAAGGATGCTTGAAAATAATGCGGGTCAAAATGGTCACTGTATGAATAAATAAGTATTACCACCAATTTAAAGCATGCATTGTTGTCTCTGTGATTCAATTTGATTCGATTGCGACATTTGACATGAGTTCTCTGTTTTCTATATATTTTTGCATAAAAATAAATATAGCTTAGGTTGAAATAAGGGTGTTAGTGGGTTGAGTTGGGCCAGTTGGCGCATGAGCTACTCGTGCTTAATTTTGGAAAAACTCAAAGATAACTCGAGTTGTAGCTCGTGGAAAAACTCAAAGATAACTCGAATTTTGAGTCGAGCTAGAAAATGCTCGAGCTCGTGTTAGAGCTTATTTGAGCTCACATAATTTTATTATTTTGCTCATAACATGTTAATTATTTATAAATATATTTTAATTATAAATAAAACTAAAAATATCTAATTGCTAAGTGAGTTATTGAGTCGATCTTGAGTGCTTTGATTTTTCTATCTAGTCAAGTTCAAAAGAATTTAACTCGATCGAGTTTGAGTAGGTTTTGAATTTTGAGTTTTTTAATTGAGTTGAATTTTAGCTTGACACTGCTCGACTCGGCTAATTTACACTCACTGGATCTTCTATTTCATATTTAATTAATTTTTGAATAAATTTTTGGTGGAACTTGTGTACAATATGTAGTTTACACTATTACATTTATAAATTAATATCATAATACTTATTAATTTTTAATTGATATCATTATATTTATGAATTAATATTCATAATATTATTATAACATTAAATATTATGGGTATTCATTTATAAGAGTAACGGGTATCATCAATTCATAAGTATAATGATATTAATTTTATCTCATATATGAGTTTACAATAGAGTTTTTGATTAATATTGTCCTTTTTTTCTTGTATCTAAACCGAAATATGATTCATCTTTTTGGTGAACGTCTCAGACCGGCTATTTCGCGTTACTTGTTTGATGTAACCTGGTTTGATTTTTTCTTTTTTCTTTTTTCAATCATTTAAGCCTTTTCCTTTTTATTTTGGTCTTTTGGTACTCTTGTATAATAGTACATGTTATAATCTTGTGTTTTGCTAATCTCCCCCTAACTCCTTCATCACATGCATATGCGTAAATGCAACACAGATACATAGACACAATTACGGGTCCATTCTAATTTTTACTCATTGTTTTATTTTATAATTGTGTCTTGTTTTCTTTTAAATCTACACAAAAATAAAGGATTTATTTCTGTCAAATGTGAACTCCATCAAAAATTTTGAGACCATAATGGATGAGGGGTGTGCCACGAAAAAATAAGCATCACTTTTCAGTGGAAGAATTATCATGTTGAGAGTAAAATGGAGTATTTTCTTTTAAAAAAAAATAAAATATAGTGGGACGGAGGGAGTATATTTGTCACTTGTACTGACCTTTTACCATGAAAATGATAATTCTTTTGTCGATAAATGGTATTTTTATTTTATCAATCTCACAGTTGGTTCAGATTAGAAGCAACATGGCGTGGTTCAGATTGAAGATATTTGACTACGTTAACTTGGTATCTCCATTTATGATTATTGCTCTAATATTACATGTGCATTTGGAGAATTATGGTGTGATTTACGGTTCGTTCACCTTCAAATATATGCAAAATATAAATAAATAATAAATATGTATGTAACTGGTTAACTCAACGACTGAAGGCAATGAGCAAAGTGAAGGACAAAATTAGCCATGCTAGAAAGAAGTAGCCTGTCAATGTTGTTGGTCCTTCATCCTCTGGTTCCTGCAAAACCAAAATGAAAATGACATTATTAACCCTATAGACCCGTGTGGGTTTACTGTTATGTACGGTGTTGTACATCACAGGATCCGAATTTGTATTAGAACTGGACTTTTTATTTGACGGACATCACTTCATCCTTTACTCGGGACATTGAAACTTTAATCAAGCGGGGAAATTCATGTGCTTTAGGGAGATTAATTATAAAATAAAATTGAGATGTTTAATATGGAGGTTTTTTTCAAGGTCTCTTGTACAACATTTACATCGTAAAACTCAAGCGCATTTCTAAAATATGCAAGTTGTATTACTGAAGCATAAAAGTTGTTATACTTGAAACATTTGTATGTTTCGGTTAAAACAATTTGCATATTTTAAATTTACCTGAGGAGGTGGGTCCCCGACAGGTGCCGGAGTAACATCAACCTCGTAAGGCCACATAAATCTCTCTGGATTCCCAATCCTTGCCAAACTCCAATCGTACATCCTCCTTTCTTCTACCGTTGACAAGATTGAATGTGATTCCTGCTCATAGCAATTAAATTGAATGCCATTTTTCAAAAGATAATTGAAACTTAAAAAAAAAAAAAAAAGAGAGTAATAGGAGATTGTTTTGGTCCTTTAACTTTACCATTTTGGGTTTTGATTTATTGACCTTTAAATTTTGATCTTCGTCCTCTAATTAACTCACTTTCGTCTTTTTTGTCCTAAGAACTTTAAAATTTTGAATTTTGTCTTGTAATTTACATTAACCAAAACAGAAAAATGGTAAAAATGTGTAAGTTACTGAACAAAAGTCAAGATTTAAAAGTCAAAAGGATCAAAAAGCTGAAAGTAAGCAAGTTACATGATGAATATCAAAACGTATAAAGTCAATAGGACCAAAATCAAATAGCAGCAAAGTAACAAAATGAAAAAAAAAAGTAATAAAATGATAAAATTAAATTTATATTATAAGTAGGTCTCCAGGTGCATCATGCACTCTATAATGTATTTTTGAAACATACAATTTTTTGTATTGAAATATACAACTTGTTTCACGAGCAGTTACCTTCAAAAGCTCTAGCTCCTTGGTAAGCTCCTCTTGGTCCAATCCTTTATTCATCACTTGTGCTACCTTGCTCTTATACGCTGTACCAACCTGTATATACATTATACATATAAATATAGTCATAATTGGAATTTATAATAATGTTATTTTGGGACCTGATCATATGAACATCCAGTTTGAAGCCCTAGTCTCCCATAGTGATCCACCTCCGTAATTGCTGCAACTCTAAAACAATACTTCATTAACAATAAATCTTCTATAATTAAAACCTCATCAATTGATTAGTTAGTTTATATGAAATTTCATGTTGGATCTCTTATAAACTAGTGAAGAATAAGAAAACTCAGTGTTGGAATATAGCTAGGTATTATAACACGCATCAGGTGCACCGTGTATTTTTAGAATCATGCAACAAGTTGCATATTTCAGTGCAATAAGTTGCATGGTTCTAAACTACACTATAGAGTGCACCTGATGCATATGAGATTCATTCTTGCAATATATATATATACCAATGCCGCGCAAAGCTTTGTCCACATTAAGAGCTGAGATAAGCGAGGGAGGCCCCTTCGGCGGGGCCTCCACCGGATTAATCTCGGATTCTTGTTCAGTCGCCGTTGAAGCTGCGCTTTCCTCGCCGGAGTTTCTGACCACTAGTAACTTCCGGCGATGCTTTGCTGCATGGAGATGCGTCGGAAAAGAAATTGAAATCGGAACTCTGTATTTTCCGGAGGAAATGCGGTTTTGAGCTGCTTTAAAATGAGCTGTGCTTGCTCCAGTAGCTGAAGATGCAGCAGCCATTGCTGTGTAAATTAAAGTGTGGTAGATTTTGTTGAGGTATTTTGAATAAGTTTAGTTATGTTTACAAGTGGATAACACAAGGATGTTTGCTTGCCAAACAAATGTTATCCCTAGCTTTCTTTTTGTTTTATTTTATACCACGTCACATACTTAGTAATGATTCTTTCCTTCTGATTTGCATATATAAATATGCGATTTAAATTGAAAAAAATTATTTTTAGAACTGAGCAATCAAAAACTAAAGAAATCTTGATCCAGTTTCAGGAACTGATCAAGATTAATTTCATATGTAAAATGGGATCAAAATTTCTGAATAAGCCTTAGATCTAACAAAAATATATATATGATGAGGTTTTTACTTGTGTTTGATGATGTTTGGACAGAAGAATATAATAAATGGAAAACCCCTGGAAAACTTCCTTATGTGTGGTGGAGCTGGTAGTAAGATTTTGGTGATAACGTGAAATGAAAGAGTTGTGAAAATGATGGGGTCGAGGCAAGGACGGACCTACATAGGGGCCAAGGGGGTCACTGGGCCCCACTTGAACTTTATATATATATATATATATATATATATATATTTAATATAATTTAAATACACTTGCGTGAGACGATTTTACAGTGAGACAGAACATAAATTGTGTATTAGTTCTTTTATATTTTGGAAGGATGAATGTTATTTATATTAGGTTGTACCCAATTTCATGTATGAAACCATCTCATACAAGCTTTTATCTTTATTAATTATTTATTGTTAACTTGACGATGTTAGAGTTTTTGATTAATTTCAAAGTATGACTTCCTTTCTCATATAAATTTTCTTATTATCCTTTAGGTGATGAAGAGGTAGCGAAATAGAGAAAAAAAATTTATAATTCACATTTATAAATTTATTTGACTCCGTTAATATAAAGATATTTAGTCCAATAATATTTTATAAATTGGGCCCCCCTCGGTGAAATTTCTGGGTCCGTCCCTGAGTCGAGGGAGAGTGAGGTATATCGTCCGGGAGTGCTCTCGGATGAAGATTGTTGATTATTATTGTGTCGTATATACTTTTCTGGAAGGAACAAAGTGGAAATTGAGGAGATTGACAAGAAAATAGCTAAAACGTGCAATGGTTTACCTCCCGTCGTAATGATTTTTGAAAGTCTTTTGCGTTTTAAGAGTAGCTTGAAATAGTGGGAAAAATGTGTTAATAGTGAAATATGGAAGAGGAACCATTTTTCCCCATTAGCTTTTGCTTCTCATATTGCGTCGTCTTTCCCAAAAATACTAACATTATGTTGAGAAGCCAATAAAAAATTGGATGGCACTTGTTACTTGGGCTCCAATATCCATGAAATCAAACTTAAAGGAAATAGAATAGTGCTGTGATGTTTTAACAATATGATTTAGTGCAATAAAATTATATTTTAAAAATATATTATGAAATCCACATTATATTGAAAAAAATTATTGGTTTGTTGGGGTTGAAAAATCGTAAAAACACTTAATATATGTGTGTATATATATAAATGATTCTAATTCCACATTACAATATTATATAATCAAACCTTTTGTTTTTTTTAATTGAAAATGGATAAAACAATAAAATCAAAGGACTTAGTGATTGATGCGATGTTCTATCTGTACATTTTTTATAACTTAACAGCATTAATTCTAACTACAAATATATAAAATAGAATTGAAAACAAGGGGAATAAATTAATATATAATTCTCTTATGCAAATTGACAGTTAACCAAACCCAGCATCAAAATTTTCCACGCTTGCCGACATTTTCCTCATTTATTTTACGCTTTAGGTATAACTAATTGATTTAATGTGACTATCACTCGGGTTTGGTATAATTCTGAAATAAAAATAAAGGTATTTACTCCACAACACTATGTGTATTATAAAAATATCATGAATTTTATTAGTTTATTACACCTTAAATTACTATTATAAAAATATCATGAATTAATATATAATATAAGTACAATAATATGCCTTTTTTTGTTGCGGATTCTTCCTTTTTTTTTTCGAAGTAGATATACTGTACAAATTTATATAGATACAAATCAATCAATTTTGGAAGGGTCAGCGGATCAGGTGATCAAAAATGGGTCAAAGCGGGTTAAAAATGGGCTGAGTAAAGTGAAATTGAGTCTCAAGTGAGATCTGTATGTATATAAATTTGTATCCTAGACTTTATTTTTTTTAATGATTCTTCTGTCCAGTTGCTTGATTTTTAGGATTCTGCTTACAAATTTGATTTAAACAGATTTGATGATTTCATTTTTAAGTTGGTTGCATTAGCTGAATAACATTGGGATCTGGAGACTGACTTATAAACACAAATTACGTTTCGGTATAATAATTCACACATTTTAAATTTATAAAATATACTATGAAATTCACGGTGCACCCGGTCTTAGTTCGTGTGTATATTAAGCTTGTTTGGCAATTTAAAAAAGAAAAGTGAACAAATAAACAAAATAGGCAGGGGTGGAATTGTAATTTCAGATTTGAGTGCACCGACAGGCACTTCGGAGGGCAACCGGCTACAGCCTGTAATACAAAAGGACAGCTCTTTTACAGGAAATGAGTATCTTTTTGATTTGGAACAAGTTGCAAGCAACCGACGTTAATTAACCTTATTTCTGAATTATGATCACATCATTAATTACTTATTAATCCTACTTTCTTAAAATAACTTAATTGAAAAGTAATCCTAATTTGTAAAAATAATTAAACAAACAAACTAGTTAATTACAGTCACAATGACAGATTTTTAGAATTAGCGACTCTCCGCTACAAAGTTTACAACAAAAAGACTCTAAGGTATCTTTAAAGTTACTCTAAGATACAATTTGTACAAAAAATGCCCCTTATCTCATTTTTGTATATATTCATAATTTTTTTTATTTGTTTTGACCAAGTACACATTTTGTGAAAGTTTATATTATTTTGGGAAAGTGCAGATGTGAAATACAAATTTTATAAAATCTGAAATTTAAATTAAATTATATAAAAAATTACAACTAATAAAAAAGTGGAATAAAATAAAAAAGACGAAAGTGTAGAAAATTAAAAAAGTTGCACTCCAAAATTGGTCTAGTAGTGCAGAAAATTAAAAAAATTGCACTTCAAAATGCGTCAGAAGTGCAGGAAACGTGTCGTAAGTGCAGAAAATGGACATAATGACAACTTAAACTTTTTAACCATATTTTTGTACCTTAAAGTTAAAATAAAGTTACTTTGTACCTTATGGTAAGTTGTGAAGTGATTTTGTAACTTAGAGTTACTCCCCCATATTTTTATTGGGTTTTTTATTTGCCTAAACAATATGATACTAATTATTATCAAATGAACAATTATTTAAAAAAATACTTGTGAATAAAACCGTGAGAAAACTTAAACTTTACTACAAATGAAATGCACATCATTAGAAATTGCATATGAATGATTGACTATTTTTTGTGGCTTTGTGTTAGGTGAAAAAGACAGCACCACAGTGATGTCTTGATTTCGATTTATTTATTCATGAAATCATTGGCTTGCTCATAATGGTTCACTTTTGTACATATATTAGTAACTCACTTCAACAAACATATTAGTACATGTTAACTAAATTAAACCTTAAACCTTAATAAAAATAAAAATAAATGTTGGGACATTTGTAAAGCGACTCCTTAGTTATGTGTTTAACGAAAATATAAATGAAATTTTCTAATAAATTTTGAAATATTTTGCACTATTTTGTAAGAAGTCAAAATTGAGATAAAATGGTTAAAAATACAACATTCTAAATATATTCTCTCATTCTCATATTAATTTGCACACTTTTCTCATTTTTGCACATCCCAAAATAATTTATACACACTAAAATAAAGAACCCTCCATAAATATCATTCTCGCAATATTCACAATTTTACAAATTCTTTTAGGTGCGATCAATTCTTGAAATTGATCAGTCCATGCAGAGTCCCGTTAATAGACGGTGTATTCTGGATCCCCCGAATTAGTCGGTAGGTTTCGGGCAGGTTCGAAATCCCTTATGTGCGATCAATTCTTGAAATCGATCAATTCATGCAGAGCCCCACTAAATGAACAGTGAATTCTGATTCCCCATATTAATTGGTCTTTGGACTGGACACTTAATTATTAAAAGAATTTAATTTCTTATTTTGCATGCCTAAATTTACATGCAAATTAATATGGGACGACGGAGAGTATATTTTTCTTTCTATTTTACATAAAGAAGTCTGAATTTTCCAATGGGTTGTGTAGTAGTTATGCAAATTTTCAATATTATAGTCAAAAAGAAAAATTAATTCACTTAAAACCGACAGCCGAGAACTGGCTACTGGTTCAACAGGTAAATAACCCAAAATTCCATTAAAAAAAAACAAGAAACAAAAAATCCATTAAATTAAGTCCTGAAGAAAACGATAAAATAAACAAACTGGAACTAGTACTTAACTTGAGAGAAGTAGAGAGAGATGGCCGCAGATTGGCTAATTGATTGAGGCCATGAGCATCTTCAAATCAATGCGTTTCGATTCATAACTAAATTCTCTACAATTTCCTGGTTACAGAGCTGTAATTTGGATAAAATGGAAGCAAGTGCGGGAATGGTGGCTGGATCGCACAAAAGGAATGAGCTCGTCAGAATTCGGCACGATTCTGATAGTGCGGTATGGGTTTTTTCTTAGATAATTTGGGTTTTAGTTGTTGAATTTATTGTTGTGTTATTATTGTTTTTAAATTGTGACGTAATTGGGATCTGATTGTTAATAATTATGAAGTTGCTTTTAGGAGCTGGATTTTGGATCTTGGCATAGATTGAGAAATGGGTTGAGTTTACTAGTGTTATTTAAGTTGTTATTAAGGCATTTGTGTTAGTTTGGGTGTAATTTTCATACTATGATGTGTTTAGATCTGTGTGTTGGTTGAAGCAGATTAATTGATGTAATCAATTTGTCTGTTGTTTGTGTTGAAACTTGAAACTAGGAAGTAGGTACTTGTTACTTTCTATATCAACTCCCTAATATTTTTTTCATTGTTGTTTTTATATTCTATTCTCCCTTTGTGTTTTCTTGGAGCTTAGGTTCTCTTGATTGTTCTTAGTTTTAGTTTTCTGTGAGATTTGTGAGATCAGGTGTTTTGCCGCAATCTTACTGAGTAATATTAGGATCAAACAAAATTGACTGCCATTTGACTGATCTTGATGATAGTCAGAGATCTTAAAGGTTTATTCAATGATTTCTTGGCTGTATTTGGGAACCGCATCTGATCTAATTCTATATTATTTGACTTGATGAACTGAATTAATTTGTCAATAATACTCTATATTAATCGTTACGCTATATGTCCATGATGCAGTCCAAGCCAGTGAAGAACTTGAACGGCCAATTATGTCAGATTTGTGGAGATACTGTTGGAGTGGCTGCAAATGGTGATATCTTTGTTGCTTGCAATGAATGTGCCTTTCCGGTTTGCCGTGCTTGTTATGAATATGAGCGGAAAGATGGAAATCAGGCGTGCCCCCAGTGTAAGACTAGGTACAAGAGACTCAAAGGTTAGTGGGCTATTCTCGTAATTTACTCACGATTCTTTTGTACACTTTTTTTTCGCTCTATATGGAGGCACATGGACTTATTTAATCTGCATATAGGGAGTCCAAGAATACATGGTGATGATGAAGAGGATGGTGTTGATGATTTGGAGAATGAATTAAGTTATTCTCAGGGAAAAGTGAAGGCTAGATCTCAATGGCATGGTGATGACGTTGAGCTATCCGCATCTTCCAGACGTGAATCACAGCAACCGATCCCTCTTCTTACCAATGGACAGCAAGTGAGTCAAGCAAACACATTCTTGATATATATATATATATATATATATATATATATATATATATATATATATATATATAATGCTATTTCATTCCAGTGAATGAATCTTACAAATCTGTATATTGAGCATATCTGAATAATTGGTCAAAGATTAGGAAAAGTTCACATCAATATCTGTTGTTTTTAACTCAATATAGATTGAATAACATTTTTATTGGCAAAAATGTCTTATTCTGCTTTGTTACAAGGGTTCTTTTGTTTAGTCTTTCTTTGGTGTATAATAAAGGAACATAAAATGTCTCAGCAAAATTGCTACTTTCGTAAATCTTGTGGGCCGAATTGATGGATGCACATGTGCTCTTTTCATTTCCATAACTATTAAATGATAAATCCACTGTATATGTATTCCTCATGTCTGTACCTTTTTCTTAACTTGAGTCAAATTAATTTCTCATTCTAATAAATTATCCATAATTGTTAGGTCTCTGGAGAGATTCCTCCTTCTTTTCAAGACACTCATTCTGTCAGAAGTACGTCAGGTCCTTTGGGTCCCGGAGACCGTGTCCACTCCCTTTCTTATGTTGATCCACGGCAACCAGGTAAATACATGTTAAATGCATTTATTGGTTACATATCTTTTGTATTTGTTACATGCAAATAATGTACAAATTCGTTTATGTCTGCAGTTCCTGTAAGAATAGTCGACCCATCAAAGGACTTGAATTCTTATGGACTTGGGAATGTTGACTGGAAGGAGAGAGTGGATGGCTGGAAACTAAAACAGGAGAAAAATATGGTGCACATGAACCACAAATACGGTGAAGGGAAAGGAGATATCGAAGGCACGGGGTCAAATGGAGAAGAACTACAAATGTAATTATCATGATAAATGCGTAATTATTGTTCTTTGGTTTCTGCTCAAAATGTGTGAAGAGTAAAGAAATTACTTTTTTTAATAAATGATTATGCTAATATTTCTATTAAAAATTACTTATGTTTTGCACGTTGCTTAAAATTTCCTTTAGAGCATAATATCTCTTTGATGATTCAACATTATGATGTCATCACTTTCATGGATTTTCTTTCGATGTTCATTTAATTTATGTCTGAAGGGATGCTAATAGTTTGGGTTCATGACAGGCCTGATGATGCTCGCCAACCTATGAGCCGTGTTGTGCCTATTTCATCTTCTCATCTTACTCCTTATCGTGTTGTTATCATTCTTCGATTGATCATCTTGGGATTTTTCTTGCAATACCGTTGTACTCATCCTGTGAAAGACGCTTATCCTTTGTGGCTGACATCAGTTATCTGCGAAGTCTGGTTTGCCTTCTCCTGGCTTCTGGATCAGTTTCCAAAATGGTATCCTGTCGATCGTGAGACCTTTCTTGAAAGACTCGCATTGAGGTTAGTCAACCTTTTTTCTAAATTCAGAACCATATGTTGAAGCTTATATAACCAGGATATAAGTTCTTTGGAGATAATATCACAGATCGTCTTTGTGTAACTTTGGACATGCCCAATTTTAGTCATGTATGTTTTTCATTTAAGTTTCGGTCCTTTGCTGTCAATTTTGGTCATTTTGGACCAAAACTGAAAAAAGTAAAAACATACAGGACTAAATTTGGACACCAAAAAAGGTCCAAATTTGAAAAAACAAAAACATACAGGATTAAAATTGGATTCCGCCAAAGTTACATGATGATCTATGATATTGTCTCAAGTTTTGTGCCATGAGATTCTGTGGGGTTCATTCTTTGTTCATCTTCTCTTTCTCTCAGATATGATAGAGAGGGGGAGCCTTCCCAGTTAGCGCCTATTGATGTGTTTGTGAGTACAGTGGACCCCATGAAAGAGCCTCCTCTTATAACTGCCAACACTGTATTATCCATCCTCGCCGTGGATTATCCTGTCGACAAAGTCTCGTGTTATGTTTCTGATGATGGTGCAGCAATGCTGACGTTCGAAGGCCTATCTGAAACCGCAGAATTCGCCAAGAAATGGGTACCTTTCTGCAAAAAGCACAATATTGAGCCTAGGGCCCCCGAATTCTATTTTGCTCAGAAGATAGATTACCTCAAGGACAAGATTCAGCCTTCCTTTGTCAAAGAGCGTAGAGCAATGAAGGTAAATGACAAGTTCATCTAGGTGATGTTTGTTTTGGGGTTTTAAACAACTTTTGGAAAACCGGTTTTCAAAGTCTACAGGATTCTGAAATCCTGATAAATATTAAAGTGTGCATTTGTTTTGGGTTTTTGAGTAGGGTGAGATTTAACTTTATGTCAAACCAATGCTTAAGAGTGGATGAAGTTGTATTATTATATTATTTTAATTGTTGAGTGTGATTGTAATGATTGGATAATGTGAACTATGAAATGAATATATTAAAGTGTAAGGAGATAGAATTGATTGTATTGGAAAGTGTGATAGTAGGTTTATAGGTGTTCTTGTTGTGGGTTTTTGGAACTGGATTTCAAAATCCCGAACTGGAACCGGTTTTACATTTTAAAACCCAAATCCTTGTTTTTAAAACCCAAAGCAAACTTCACCCTAGTAAATCAGGAAACAAGTTACCAATGGGATGTAATTGGTTTCCAATCATGTTTTCCTGTAGAGAGAATATGAAGAGTTCAAAGTTCGGATTAATGCACTTGTTGCAAAGGCTCAAAAAATGCCCGAAGAAGGGTGGACAATGCAAGACGGGACTGCTTGGCCTGGAAACAACACACGGGATCATCCAGGAATGATCCAAGTACGTTTTTTTCCCCTTGAAGAGTGTTCAATATTGTTCCTGTAATAATTTTACATCCTGTAATAATTTTTTATCCTGCATTTGTTGAACAGGTCTTTCTGGGGCATAGTGGGGGTTTTGATACAGATGGAAATGAGTTACCTCGATTGGTTTATGTATCCCGTGAGAAGCGTCCTGGATTCCAGCATCACAAGAAAGCCGGATCTATGAATTCTTTGGTAGGTTATTCACACTCCCTATTATAATTAAGACATTCGAATTGTGTTAGCTTATTTGTCTTATCAAAAAAATACTCGTGGTGTAGCATGAAGTTACTGTAGTATTCTTGTCTTATTTGCTTAACTTTCTGTAGGTTGTTACTATCTGATTTTGAAAATGTTGAGTTTAAAAAAAGTTACTATTTCCAAGAATTATTGCAGTATTCTTGTCTTCTCTAGTGATTGATGATTTTCTATATGACAAAATGTTGTTATGTGCTACAGATCCGTGTTTCTGCTATCCTCACAAATGGAGCATATCTTTTGAATGTTGATTGTGATCACTACTTCAATAATAGTAAAGCTCTTAAAGAAGCAATGTGCTTCATGATGGACCCCGCTCTTGGAAGGAAAACTTGTTACGTTCAGTTTCCACAACGTTTTGACGGCATTGACTTACACGATAGATACGCTAACCGCAACATTGTGTTTTTTGATGTAAGTGTCTCTTTTGTTATAAATCCTCTTTCTTTCTTCTATTATATCACTCTCTCTCTCTCTCTCTCTCTCTCTCTCTCTCTCTCTCTGTCAACTATTAATACGTGTTAAATTTTCATCTCTGCAGATCAACTTGAAAGGTTTGGATGGCCTTCAGGGTCCCGTCTATGTGGGAACTGGGTGCTGCTTTAACAGACAAGCTCTATATGGGTACGACCCGGTTCTAACAGAAGAAGATTTGCAACCAAACATTATCGTCAAAAGCTGTTGTGGTCCAAGAAAGAAGGGTAGGAATGCCAATAAGAAGTACATTGATAAGAAACGAGCAATGAAAAGGACAGAATCAACCATTCCGATCTTTAATATGGAGGACATGGAAGAGGGTGTGGAAGGTATGTTCTAGTATTGGTTCATCACTTTCTTTAAATTGCTTAAAACTATAGTCAAGCCTTGGGGTGATTTTGTTTTGGGTTTTTAACCAGGTTTTGGATTTAAAAATCTAAATCCAGTTCTACTTTGGGATTTTGAAATCCGGTTTTATAAAAAACCACAACACCTATAAACCTACTGTCACAATTTAAACCATAACCCACATCATCCAATCATTACAATCACACCCAACAATATATTACACATTGATTTGACATAAAGTTAAATCCACGACGCCCCACAAAAAAATAAAAAACAAACACTAGATTTCGGAAAACCAGTTTTTGGAATTGTAGACATTGATGCAATCACATTCTTTGTATTGACAGAATATGACGATGAGAAGTCACTGCTTATGTCTCAGAAGAGCTTGGAGAAGCGATTCGGTCAATCTTCCGTCTTCATTGCTGCTACCTTTATGGAACAGGGAGGAATTCCACCTTCAACAAATTCAGCTACTCTTTTGAAAGAAGCTATCCATGTCATCAGTTGTGGATACGAGGATAAGACCGAATGGGGAAAAGAGGTATGTTGATTTTCCATTTAATAATATTGCTTTACTGCTTGTGAAAATGAAATCTCGATGCCTTTAACTCATTAACTCTAATTTCTCGCTTCAGATTGGGTGGATATACGGTTCCGTCACAGAAGATATTTTAACTGGGTTTAAGATGCATGCACGAGGATGGATTTCGATATACTGCATGCCTCCTCGTCCTGCATTTAAGGGTTCAGCTCCAATCAATCTGTCAGATCGTCTGAACCAGGTTCTGAGGTGGGCCCTTGGATCCATCGAAATTCTTCTAAGCAGGCATTGCCCTATATGGTATGGCTACAACGGAAAATTGCAGCTTTTGGAAAGGCTTGCTTATATCAACACCATTGTTTATCCTCTCACCTCCATCCCGTTGCTTGCTTATTGCGTTCTTCCCGCTATCTGTCTTCTCACCAACAAATTTATCATTCCTGAGGTAATTAAACTTGTTTATTGTTAATATCTTGGAATTTTATCAACTTAAGGCCTGAAAAATAGTATAACTATCAACTATGGGTCTGAAGGAGTTTTCCTATCGATTCAGGACTTGAAAAATAGATGAGAAAAAACTAACAGTTTGGGACCTGAAAGATGGAAACTATTAATTTAGGAATCGCACATTCTAAGACCATTTTGGACATCTTATAGTTTCTAGATATAACAATAATTTTATAAATCACAATTCTAAAAAATAAAGATATATTAATTTCATGTGAGTGAAAAAATAAGAAAAGATAGTAGGAACAGAAAAATAATTATGCACATCAAGTCATCAATAAATAAGGATATAAACTACAAGATGCAAAAAATATGGTCTTAATAATAAATAGATATTCTCTATCTTATTAATAGTTTCCTAATTTTCAGGTCCTGAAGGGATATGAAAAATCTTTCAAGCCTCAAATTGATAGTTTTACTGACTTTCTAGTCCTGAATTGACAAAAATCATATATATCTGTAATAAGAAATCCACCATGCTCATTTTAAACAACACTTGGAATAATTTTTGGATTTGAATCCATTTAAAGTGGAGACATTTGAATTCCTTTTCCTCAAACTTGGTCCTGCAACTCGTTTACTGGACTCACTCAGTTGCTCTACTTTTATTCTTCTGCAGATAAGCAACTTTGCTAGCATGTGGTTTATTCTTCTCTTCGTCTCGATTTTCGCCACCGGCATTCTTGAAATGAGATGGAGTGGCGTCAGTGTCGAGGATTGGTGGAGAAACGAGCAATTTTGGGTCATCGGTGGAACATCTGCTCATTTCTTTGCCGTCTTCCAAGGTCTCTTGAAAGTACTCGCTGGAATCGACACCAACTTCACCGTCACCTCGAAAGCCTCCGATGAGGATGGTGACTTTGCCGAGCTGTATGTCTTCAAATGGACATCTCTCCTCATTCCTCCCACCACGGTCCTTATCTTTAACTTGGTGGGAATTGTAGCCGGTGTTTCGTACGCTGTCAACAGTGGGTATCAGTCGTGGGGCCCACTTTTCGGGAAACTGTTCTTCGCCATCTGGGTTATCGTCCACTTGTATCCCTTCCTGAAAGGTCTATTGGGCCGTCAAAATCGCACTCCCACGATCGTTATTGTTTGGTCTATTCTTCTTGCATCGATCTTCTCTCTGCTTTGGGTTCGTATCGACCCCTTTACATCGGCGGCTACGAAGAGAGCTGCACAAGGACAATGTGGCATCAATTGTTAAGGTAATTCGATGTCCGTTGTGTTAGAAGATCGCTTGTCTGTATAGTACAGATGTGGGTGTGTATATAGACAGACATACACGAAAGAAAGTAAAGTGAAGTTGGGGTCCTTAAGTTATGGTGCACCATTTGTATTCATTGAACGATGGAGTAATTTTTTGTCAGTTTGATTCAAACTATGTTTTAAGAATTTATGGGAACCTTGCTAGTTTAGGTGCCAAGAAGTTATTTTTGTTCCTTTTGTGCAGTAATTGTTGCAGTAACTGTGTATGGGCCTCACTGAGACCTTTGAGATATTGTCATTATTTCTTTCAAATTCTCTCTGAAATTTTGTTTGTGGTTGCATTGGCATGGAAATATATGAAATTCAAGAGTTGGTCTCATGGTTTATTGTACAATTGTTTCGCAATTATCTTTTTATAATATAATTGATACTTTTGTGTACGTTTTAATTAAACGACCAACACTGTTTATATTTTATGTATTCAAACTAATTGCACAAGAAACTAGTTTAGACATAAGACTTTGTTGAAATTTAAATACTCAAATTAAAGACCATTACAAATACAATCAAATTTCTTCAAATCTGGAAAATGAATCAATCCAAACAATAAAAACTATGCGGAGAGCAGCTAAATAAACTATGGGAAAAGAAAGTTGGGAGGACAAAAGTTACCAACCGAAACTTCATATCATTATGGATGACAAAGAAAAGAAAAAAAAAAGATTTTACCTCAAAATTCCAAGCAGGTTTCTGCCTGTAAGCAAACATAACTAAATAAACCGTTCAACAAAATTGAATATAGCAACTCTCATCTAAACTCCAGGATAAAAACCAAAAATGAAAAATCCAAGAATTCTTTTTTTCCAAATTGTAAAAAATATGCAGAAGTTGTCTAATCAAAATCCCAAAAACTTGTATTCCTGTCTCCCTTCACTTAATGGATCCATGTCTACCTTTATTCTCAACCAAACTCGTCCCTCCTCTATTCTTCGCCTTCTTTCTCGACCAAAATCCTCTTGCACGCTTCGTAACACATAAACGAAATCCCTGCAGCCGGCACCAACTTCAAACAGCTCGGGCCGAGCCCTTTGTACAGGCCCGCCATTCCTTCTTGTTCGAGTATACATGCAAGAGCGTGAAGCATGTTCTTGTACACTACTCTCCCACTTACGGCCCCAACCTGCATGTGCTTACGGGCCACCTCTAGAGGAAACGTAGCGGTGCTGGAAATGGCGCCAGCCGCGGAGCCAATGAGGAGGGTTTCTATATTCCCGATTTTTTCCTGTTTGAAGACTTTTCTGTAGACTTTACGCAAAGTGTCGTAAGCACAATAGTTGGTTGCAGCATACGGGATAACTCCGATGAGACTAGGAGTGAGACCTCTGTAGAGCTCTGGCACACCACCCTCTTCCAATATTTTTACAAAAGCGTCGAGCAAACCATTATAAACACCTCTCTGCAAGAGGCCAACGAGGATAAATTATGCATAAATGTTTATAACTGGAGTAACACTTGAGTGCATCAGTTGCACCGTGCATTTGGTTCACAATCAGCTATTACCTTTTAGCAAAACAAGTACTCCCTCCGTCCTGATTTTAATTGGACATATACTGTAGACATAGAGATTAAGAAAAAATGGGAAATAATTGTATTAAATGGTGTAAAGTGGGTAAAGTGAGTTTGGTGGAGGGGTATTGTGAGTGTAAAGTGGGTTTGGTGGAGGGAAATAATAGTATTAAATAGTATTGAAAGTTGCTTTATTTCCTTTTTAGGAAATGACCAAACAAAATAAAGACGGCTATTTATGGAAAGTGGCCAATCAAAATCAGGACGGAGGGAGTGCCGTTTAATAATGAAATTGAGTTGCACAGAGCAACTGGTGCATAGAAGTATTTGCCTTAAAACTGATCGATAGCTGCAATTACCTGTATGGTCAATCGAGTCTTGACTAACTCGAGGGGATATGTGATCAAAGTTGAGCTGACTCCAGCACAGGCTCCGGCAACCAAGGAAGGAGGGAATGGTAATTTCAGTTCACCAGCTTTGGGCGAAAGGTTCTTGTTAACAGTGTCATAAACAAATAACTGGGAGGAAAATAAAGCAAGATCGGATAAGAACATGATAAAACAGTGAGTAGTGTGTAGCTGAAAAATACGTAAAAAGATAGTTTCTGTTCTGACTGTACAAGTTTAGCAGGAAGCAGAAGATATAACCTTAAAATAGCAACAGAAACAAAAAAGATAAAAGATGGCTCTAAGTCATGAAGAATTGAAGACACAAACTCAAAACTCATCAATTGCCATTATTTCAACTCTAAGATGGATTTCTACCGATCTCTATCACAAAGACAGTGGCAATGTAGTCTTTGTAGCCAACACAAAATGAAGCTCTTAACATAGGATATGATGATACACTAAAATCATGATTCTGTTTCGTGCTAAGAAACTACATTTGGTCAAGTGTCAAAACCAAATGACATATTAAAAGAAACACATCATAATATCTAATCAAGCTGATCACCTTGACACAAGTAAGACACTATATCAAATCTACACACTTATCAAATCACCGAAACGCCATTCTAAAAAAACCTCATCCAATTAAACAAGATGAATACAACTAAACAACAAATAAACATACAGATACTGAGTATAAATAACATAAACAAAGTTAACATGGCAGAAAAAAAAGAGACTAATCTTTCACCTCTATAGCTTTGCTAGGTGCAACTCGAATCACATTAACAAAATTCCCCCTAAACAATCCTTTCCACCCCTCTGTTTTCATAATATTATCAAACACCTCCGAACTAGAATGCCCACTACTCCCCACCATCAAATGAGTCCTAATCGTCTCCAACGGGGCCACCGCCGTCCTAGAAATCGCCCCAGCAATTCCCCCACTAAATAACCTCCGCAACGAAGGATTTGCAATCTTAATCTTAAACTTAAGCCCACTTTTCCTCTGCTTATTCACCAAATCCCTTTCCTCATCTGTCATGCCCTCAACTTTAACCCCATCAGGTAATGAAACATACTTCACAAACAATTCAGCATACGGCAATTTAAAACCGCTGTTTTCCTTGTTTCCCATTTGACTCACGGACGCAAATAATCCACCACCTGGGTAAACGTTGCAGTCTTGGATATTCCATTGAAGCCCCAAACTGGAATTTGAAGAAAACCCATTTTTCTTAAACTCCAAAGATTGGATTTTTCCTGTTCTACCCATGACACAACACTTTTAACAACCTCGAAAACCAGAACCCGCAAACCACTGTGTGCTACAGTGTATGTATTTCTCTCTTTTTTCCTTAATTCCACACCCCCTTTTGTGATAAAAATTCAAACAATCCGGAACTCGGAGAATTCATGTGTTTCAGGAAAAATTGGGAAGGTAAAAATAAAAAAGATATGGGGAAAACAAAAAATCACAATCTTGGAAACGGGGTTGGTAAAAATCACAATCTTGAAAAAAGATGCAATTTAGCTGAAAAATTACGCCTCCTAGTGTAGTTGTTATTGTTGCAGAAAAGAGGATTGAGAAACAAGTGAGATTAGGGGGGCGGAGAACCCAATTAGGGCTTCGTTATGGCCGGGGGGTGACACTATGTTCTTCCTCTATTCAATTTCAACCCCGGTTGGAAATTTATTGATTTTATTGCTACTCTTTATAAAGATTATAAAGATACTTTTGTTTTTGCCCTTTATATATCGTGGCAGATGACATTATTATGTACATTAGTACGTTGTTATCTTCAATATGATATAATTATTACTCTGAGAATTATGTCAAACTAGAATGAAATTAAAAATAAAAATTGTTACTTTTAAATTAAATATTTTAAAAATATGAATTTTATTAATTTAATTCAACTTCATTAATATTTTTTAAAAAATTAATATTTTATAAATACAATAGGCAAGTTTTACGATTCGAAAATAATAAATCATCATATATTATGATTTTTAAAAAGGTATAATAATGACCGTATTAAGATATATGTGAGTGATAGTTTTATGCAAACTTATTATTATAAATTATCTGATATTATTATTTTAAATATAATGTTAAAATAATTATGTTTGAATATCTATATTTTAATTGTATATTTTGAGGTATATATATATGTTGAAAGTGCGAGGATATTGTTAACTTATCCCATATATTATTGATACACATGTCATATTTATAACCCATATCATCTTTCTGAAGATATATTGAAATTTGTAAAAATTCTGAAATAAATTATATATATATAATTTGATTATTAGCATATATTTTAGAATTTAATTATTATCATATCTTATTATAAAATCTACAATATCTCATGTAATGTAGTGTAGAGATTTAAAAATATAGATATACGGTTGAGATTAAATTTAAAATAAGAGTTATTGAAATTTTAAAATAAAGTAATTTAACTTTTGATATAAATTTATCTTTATATATAGTAGAGATAGAGATGTCCACTTTCAGTCATTAATGGAAATTTATTTAACTCACTTTCAAGTTTCAACTATAAAAATAATTAATAATAAACAAATTAATTAAATACAATGGTCTTGAGAAATCGATTTTGAAAAAAAAAAAAAAAAACCATAAAAGCAGTTGCGGAGAGGACTGGGCCACCTATTTATAAATGAGGCACACTTGCATGAGACCGTCTCACGGTGAGACGGGGTATAAGTTGGGCATTGACGCTTTAATACTTTGGGAAGGGTGGATGTGATTTATGCTTGATTGTACCCCGTCTCATGTATGAGACAGTCTCATATGAGTTTTTGCCTTTATAAATATTTTTAGGGCAGACCACTTTCGGCTATACTATTAAGCGATATTTTCAACTTGAACCCGTGATCGAACTGATGATCACCTGGGTTAAGCGGCTCAATCGGTCGGGACAGGATTCAACCCGGATTCAACCGTTGAAATGATTTTCTCTATTTAAATTTCCTCTACTTTACAATTTTACAATTATTTCCCCTATTTAAATTTTGAACCCCACTTTCCTCCTCCCTCCTCCAAAAACTCACTCTTCAAACGCGTGTATTCAACCAAACTTCTCATATTTTCGGTTTTTCAACCTCATTTTTTTTTTATTCTCAAAGCATTAATTAATAACTTGATTAACATAGAATATTACCAACAATATTTTATTTTTAGAATTAACTCATTTAATAAAATTTACTACTCCTAAATAGTACTTGTTTGGTCGCCCTCACCTAATCGTGGCCAATTCCAAACCACATCATTAATAATTCATGTCTCTCTTTTTCAAAGTAAAATAGTACTAATAATTACTCCACATGACCACATCTCTTCATCTTCCCCAAAAATACATATCATGTACACCAGCCAAATTTACCCACCGAAAAAAAAAAAACCCTCTTTCTACGTTACCCCCACAAAACTTAAAATCTGACAAACACCGCGCTGGATCTTGCAACAAAGAGTGGCCGCCAAAACGCTGGACGCCGTCGCGTTAGTCTCACGCGAGCGCCCCATCCCCTCCCCAAAACCTCCGACCCGTGCGTGCAAATCACCGAAGGCTACAATTTAAATTTGACTTTAAAAAAAAAGAACCTGTTGAACTGTTTTTTTGGTTTTACCGGTTTTGGCCGGTTTTGACCTGTTCGACCGGAAAAACGGTTTTAAGGGGATTTTCGGACCGGGCCTGAGACCGGTTCCCGGTTCAACCGGCCGGTCCGATCCTGTTCTGACATCACTGCTATTGGGTGTAGTAATTAAAAAGGGGGCCCAAATAACTTGGGCCAATAAAAAATTGCAACTATCCACGATTGGGCCATTCTAGAGGTATCTTATTCCTCAATGAAACTCAAAGGCGCAGGTTATTCACACCGACGCTTTTAGTATAGACACCACCTAGATTAATACACTCTATGATGCACGGTGCGATTTCGGATCTTTCTGTGGAATACAGGTGCGATTCACGTGAGATTCACAATCAATATGTCACGTGTGATTTAATTCGTGAGTAATTTTTTTAAAAAAATTAGGATACGCCAGATTCGATATCTTTGATCGCCAGTGTCCTAAGTGTGAGTGATTATTTTTTTAGAAAAAATATATATTTTTTAAATTTTTTATTTTTTTTAAAAAAAATTTAAAACTAAAATCTATATGGTCATTTTATTAAGTATTAAATGTGTTATTTGAATTGAACATTATTATGCAATATAATTTAAATTGAAAATATATTACTTGTTTTTTTATTGAATTTCTTAATATAACTTATGTATTGAACACATGTTATTTGAATTAATGTTTGTTAATTGATTAAATTAAATTATTGAAAATGCTTAAGTTTTATGTAAATTACATACATTTGATATGCTAATTTTAAAATTTTTATATATATGTTATATATAATAAAATATAAATAAACAGATTTATCTTTTTAATCAGATCGTCTTTCTTTTTTTTGAAAATTAAGATCCTCGCATCTTAGTATCTTTATCGCCCGCACCTATGCAACACAGAATACTCTCCATCTATTCGTACACCACCCCTTATTCTCCCAAAATGCCCTTCTTCCATTCCTTTCTTCATCTTTCCTGCAGCAAAACACCCACGCCACCACACCCTCCATCTCTCCTCTTCCCACTAGCAAATCTAAAGCCCACCACCACCGCGTCTCCGTCGCCACCGCCCGCGTCTTTGCCATCGCCGACTGTATCTCCGCCACACCGCACTACCCGGCACCACACCTCCACACACACCCCCGCGTTCCCGCCTCTGGTAAAGGTATTTTTTTATGTCTAGTTTATTTTCTATGTATTTCAGATCTGGATTTTAAACATAAAATGTTCAGATTTTTTTAGCCTGAATCTAATATTTGATACTTTCTGAATAAGTGAATGTTATCGTTGAAATCGGTCACTTTTTTCGAGTCTTTATCTTTGGAAATTTGCATATTTTGATTCAATGGAGTCTTAATTTCTTGATTTGGTTACAGGTGATATTTGGTATTCTAAATTCCGGCCGATGGCTGCCGTGTACGGAGGCTGAGACGGCAGTCTGATATATGGGAAGAAAATGGGTAGAATAGTCTTTTTAAGTTGAGCAAAATTTTATTAAAATTTTGAAGAGGTGTGTTTACTAATGTTGGCGGTGCAAATAACCTGGGCCAAACTCAAATTATGAACCAAGTTAGCAGCCCAAGTTGATACTTAGAATATTCTCTCTCTCACTTCATTCTCCATTTTTACGCCATCACAAATTAGAATCGAAATTTGTTAATTTCAACTGATTGTTGCCCAAAAAAATATATGATGTTTATCGATAAGTGTAAGAAATATATCAAATTATTTGATTGAAAATATATTATCTAAAGTGAAAATTTTGATATAATATTTTTTAATACAATAATCTTCTAAAATAAAATTTTAAAAATAAAATATATGTTAACCAATAGAAAATGGCCACATGTCTTGAATGTACACATAACCGCCGGGCTGCACCGCCCCTTCCGATTCCTTTCATTTTTTAATTTCTTTTAATTCCTTTTTTTTCCCCAAATAAAGATAGTCTAATTAGTAAGCGGAACCCTAAAGTCAACAGAGAGACAGATTTGAGATTTCTGCGCCCTAGCTCACCCACGCCGCCACACCGGTTCAACGCTTCACGCAGCTTACCTGCGGCGGCGCCACCACCCTCCGCTGCCGGCCGTTCCTCTCCAAGGTGTGTTGAAGCCAGTTTTTTATTTTTTATCAGTCGTTTTATTCTTCAGTGCTTGTGTTCTACATAACCTGTCTTTGTTTCTGTAATGTTGCCAATTGCTGTGATATTATTTCCAGAACTTGTCGTTAGTTCTTCCTATAAGACGATCGTAGATGAGATTTGTTGACCATGCTAAATATCTACAGATTTGAAAAAAATGGTTTGATTTGAAATGTGTGCAAAGGAATAGAAAAAATGGAATGTTGTACCATCCTACAAATGGTGTGTTTTGACACTAAGGGTTAGGATTTAATGGTTCTCCAAATTAAAATTGAGTCTTCAAATTTGAAAATGTCATGGTCTTAATGTAGTCCAATTCCTGACTCAATCAGAGATAACCATTTTGTTGTTGGTTTTTGAAGCTTCTGTAAATCAGAATTGCAGTATTTGGTTTTAATATCAAATTTTGATTCGATTATTTAATTCGAGATTGTTGCTCAGGTTGTATTTGTTTAACATTTGATTTGAATTTTGAATAGTTGGTCTTGAACAAACTGTTCTGACGGTCTCAGTGTATTAGGTTTTGTGATTTGTAATAAATTTATGTAATATGTTCAAAAGAAGAATTGAAGAAATTATCGCTGCGTTTCTTGAATTATTTTCTTCACTTGGGAGAGATTTATTATTAAATTGTTTTCTTGCCCAGTTTCGACTTCTTCCTGGTTCTGCAAAAAATACAATTGTCAATTGAAATTATTTTCTTCATCTGGGTCAAATTTTTTGTTCAATTGTTTTTCTTGTATGTGGTTTCATGTTTCTCTTACGATCTCACATCGAATCCACAAGAAATTGTGGATGGGTACTTAAGAAGTGGGAGTCAATCCTCCACTCTTGAGCTAGCTTTTGGGTGGAGTTTGGGCTTCCATGCTTGAGTGCCTAACAGTTTTTGCAAAAAAAGCTATTGAATTGATATTTAATTTAGGGTACTGAATTTAGTTCATGGGCTTTCAAAGCAGACTGTTCTAGCATTACACATAAAAAGGATTGCCAAGCCAGCTACACAGTTTTTCTTATTATTGTTTTCAGCAGGCTGCTGTTTTGAGCGGGAAAACAGACTGTTCTGCTTTTATTATAGTATATATGCGTGTCTGTACTTCTTTTAGTCATTTAGTGCTGGATAAAGGACATAGAAGGATAAAGTTTGTATAGCTAATTGAATGAAAAGTTTGTCGTGAAGAAGCTGATTAGGTTATAATATAGGGACACTGAGATTTTCCTTGGTGAGTGACGAGAGATTTATCAAAGCCCCTTATTTAGAACTTTCAGAATTTTTGGGTTTTGTAAATCCACAATGTTATTTCTGTTGCTGTTCTCAGTTTTATGAAAATTTGGTTGGTTGCTTAAATATCAAAGAGCTTTTCTCTTTGTTGCTAATTCTCGGTTGGATTGTATCTTTTGTTTAGGCATTGCAGTCTAGGAGATTATCATCA
This sequence comes from Stenogyne calaminthoides, assembly GCA_037126765.1. NCBI lineage: Eukaryota > Viridiplantae > Streptophyta > Magnoliopsida > Lamiales > Lamiaceae > Stenogyne > Stenogyne calaminthoides. The sequence continues at coordinate 95,024 of JBBCBC010000051.1, read as the reverse complement.
TGGCCGGTAAAGAAGGCAAAAGTTCTGATGCGAGTATGTACTATGTCACTATCCTTAGCACAGAAGCTAGCTTGAAATCTTATCTTTTTATACTCTTGTTACTCGTCTGAAACTGTGTGGTTGTCGCTTGCAGAGGGAAAGAAGGAGAAGAAGGAAGTAAAGCACGACACTAAGAAGGAAGGAAAGAAGAAGGAAGTGAAAAAAGAGACTGGCCTTGGTCTCTCTTACAAGAAAGATGAAAATTTTGGAGAATGGTATTCTGAGGTATGAGAATCAGAGAATGAAAACATAGTACTTGAATATCATTTCTGTGGGATAAATTATACGATCTACTTAATATCTTTTTCTTTTTTCTTAAATTATTTATTCGCTGGTGTGACATTTTTCGTTTCCAATGTGGAATTGGTTTGATCGTTTGCGTTGATATCGTATTGTAAATATGTAACTTGATTAGTCAAGCATGGGATAGTTTCATAGATCTTTGGGCTTTGGTTATCAAAGAATAGAGACTTGACAAATAAAGCCTGAGGATTGGCACTCCATTGCTAATATCCCCATTTTGTCCAAGACATCCTCATTTTTGTTGCTTTGAGTTGTGTTCAGTTTGTTGCTTTTCAATCTTCATTCTACTTGAAAAAAAACTATACATATTTGTCTCACGTGTTTCAAGTTGTTACTGGCTGTGTGCAGATAATCGGGATCCTGGATGTTATTTCTTGTTTGCAAGAAACTTTAAAAGAACAGCTCTTTTGGCTTCAAAGACATGTTTAATGGAGAAAATAAATAATTTTTCTGGGATAAATCATATGATCTATTGAATTATCTTATTCATATGTTACTTATTCGCTAGGGTGGTATTTTTTGTTTCCAATTTGGATCTGGTTTGATTTCTTGAACTGTGTAGATATGTATACCCATTTTGTCCAATAGATCTTCAATTTTGTTGCTTTGACTTGTGTACAGGTTGTTGTTAATGGGGAAATGATCGAATACTATGACATATCTGGATGTTACATTCTGCGACCATGGGCAATGTCTATTTGGGAGCTCATGCAAGTAAGTATTAGTGTTGAAGAAGACGACTGTTGTATTGGCTTATCGGGGGATAGGTTTTGTCAAATGAGTTGCTCTTTCTGTTAAGGTCTGTCAAAATTAAATTACAATTGTAATTTTTATGTTGAAAAATGTAGTCATTATATCCAGTGAGAAACTTGTCTGTTGTGTTAGAATCTGTGAACTATTTTTACATTAGGCTACATTTGGTTAAATTCTTGTAATACTCCAACTACTCAGTGAATATTTTCTGGCTTAGTGATGCATGTTTGTAGTCGTCGTTTCACTATTTAAGTGTGGCATAATTTACGGGCATTCATCTTAAGTTCACTTTCGAAATGCTAATTTTCTAAGCAGTAGTTTTCCATTTTCATACCATGTTATCTTCTCGTACTGTAATCATTTGTTTTTTCTTATAACTCAATACGAGTGCCAGATGTTAAATCTGTTTGCAATATTTTGCAGATCTTTTTTGATGCTGAAATCAAGAAATTGAAAATTAAAAACTGCTACTTCCCTCTGTTTGTATCCAGCAGTGTCCTACAAAAAGAGAAGGACCATATAGAAGGGTTTGCCCCTGAGGTGAGATTGTGCTTTGGGCTTATGTTCATGATCATGATCAGGATCCTGAACTCTGTTCTGGATCCTGAAATATACGCTATACTCTCCATTGAATCTTTCCTCGTTTAGTATCTGTTGGCCCAAAGTCCCGTTGATACTTAAAGTTACTTTTCTCTCTCTTAGTTTGTAATGGATCTGCTTAATTTAGGTTGCATGGGTTACAAAGTCGGGAGAATCTGAGCTGGAGATGCCCATTGCAATTCGTCCAACCAGTGAAACTGTCATGTACCCATATTTTTCCAAGTGGATCAGGGGCCATCGTGACTTGCCTTTGAGGCTTAACCAGTGGTGTAATGTTGTTAGATGGGAGTTCAGCAATCCCACTCCATTCATCAGGTGCTTTATATAGTGAGATAGTGGGTTAATTTTCATCTCATTCGGTGTTGTAGTAATTGTATTACCATTTGTAAAGCGTGTAACTTGGTTCGGCTATTTATTCAAATACAGAATCCAGTCTTGAATAGTTTCTGCTACTGTGGTGGGTAATAAGGGCGTAAAATTTTATTGAATATTACCCTTTCCCTCATGTTGATAGTTTAGTGATTTTGTAGGAGTCGCGAGTTTCTGTGGCAGGAAGGACATACTGCTTTTGCAACCAAGGAGGAAGCAGATACTGAGGTAACTCAAACATTTTTGAGCAAAGGTTTGTTCATAGTACTTAGAATTAATGAACAGTATGAACCTGTATGACCTTTATATGCAAGCTAGGAACATTAAATCTTATTGCTTCAGACATAATGTTGGGATAATTTTCTTGGTAATTTGAGAAATAATTGTAAGACTCACATATTATATGGCATCAGCAGAATATGGTGGTTTCTTCTGATCCATGCTCTCCCAACTTAATCCCTCAGTTCTATTTGTGTCTGATGTTTCTACTAAGAAGGGCTCCTTATACAATATTTTGTGTTTTGGCGTTTTTAGTTAATTATTTTTATGCCTATCAGAGCATAGAGAATTTCCCGTTCATTCATATTCATGGTTTACATCAAAATATTTATATTATATAAATGAAAAAGGAGTGTGTGTATGGTTGTTCGCATAGTTATTAATGGCGCAAGGCGCCACAAGGCGCGAAGCAGCTCCTAGCGCCTTAGGCGCGCGCCTTGCATCCCTGGAAAAAACAACATAAGACCTTGATAATTTCTTAGTAAACCTAACCATTGCTTCTGTAGCAATACCCCAAGTCAAATTTTCACCTTTGTGAACCAACTCATCTTCATCTTCCATTAGACCAACCATCCACTCATTGCTTTCATCTATATCCCTCAAAGAGATAGGATCAATGTGATTACGTGAGTCATACCGATTACCGATGCTTCAACGCACAATTATACTTGATAAAAAGTGAATCTTGAAACCCTAGATGCGTTTCACTTAAATATTAAGACTTAAGAGATAGTATTTTTTATTATTCTGATGTTATTTGACAAATTAAAAAATGTTTATTTTTATTTCAAACCCTAGATGTACGCAAGGCACGCCTTAGGCTCGCCTTTGCCCGAGTCAAGGCGGGCGAAAAGCTCCCCAAAGTAGCGCCGAAAATCCCAACCGCCTGGACCTATGGCAGGCAAGGTGGCTAGCGCCCCGAGCGCCGTGCGCCTTAGGCGCGCCTCGGGCGCGCCTTTAATCACTATGGTTGTTCGTGAGAGAAATAGTGGTTTCCGTCGTACTTTATCTTCTGAAAACTAAAGAATAAACCTCTCAAACATCTATATTGGTTGATAACTGTGTATATTCTTCAGATTATTGGGTTGGAGAATTATGTTAAATGCATTTCTTTATTATTCTTATATTATCCCCGTTCATGATTTTTTATGAATTCTGCTAGCAAAGAGGTAATAATCCCCTTTTTTCGTAACTGGAGCTTTCTTGTACTTTTATACATTTTTCAGGTGCTTGACATCCTGGAGCTCTATAGACGCATATATGAGGAGTTCTTGGCGGTTCCCGTTATCAAGGGCAAGAAAAGTGAGCATGAGAAGTTTGCTGGTGGGCTTTACACGACTACTGTTGAGGTTACAACAATTTTGATATTGTGTTACTTTTGCTAACAGTTATTGGCATATTATATCTACTGTAGCTCTAAGTAGTTGTCTTCCCTTGATGACAGGCTTTTGTCCCAAATACTGGGCGTGGTGTGCAAGGTGCAACTTCACACTGTCTAGGTCAAAATTTTGCAAAAATGTTTGAGATCAAATTTGAGAATGACAAAGGAGAAAAGGAGATGGTGTGGCAGAACTCGTGGGCTTATACTACTAGAACGGTAAATGTTACTATTTCATCTTTGCTATGTTCTTATGATATGGCACATATACAGAAATTAATGTGTACTAATTATCTGTTTGTTTGTGGCAGATTGGGGTGATGATAATGGTACATGGGGATGATAAAGGGTTGGTTCTTCCTCCAAAAGTAGCATCTGTGCAAGTAATTGTGATCCCAGTGCCGTACAAGGATGCAAACACTCAGGGAATATATGATGCATGCACGGCCACTGTAAATTCGTTGAGTGAAGCGGGAATTCGTGCTGAGTCTGATTTTAGAGATAATTATTCACCTGGATGGAAGTATTCTCATTGGGAAATGAAAGGCGTTCCTCTTAGGATAGAAATCGGACCCAAGGACTTGGCCAATAATCAGGTATATATGCTAAATCCACATTCATTCTATGTGTTGTTGCTTTTTCTCAGATTTAGATCACCGATTTTATTTCTATCCACGATCCTTCATTTGCTCATCCCTACCTGGCCTATCTCAGGTGCGTGCTGTTAGACGTGATAATTCAGCTAAAATAGACATACCGATGGCTGAATTGGTTGCACAAGTTAAAGATATGCTGGATAACATCCAACAAAGCCTGTTTGATATTGCCAAACAAAAGCGTGATGCCTGCATCCAAACCGTGCATACCTGGGATGAATTTGCTGGAGCGCTTGCACAAAAGAAGATGATTATGGCCCCATGGTGCGATGAGGAGGTATGAACTTCATCTGCTGTCCCTTTTTGTGCTGTTATCTACAATGATTTTCTCTCTGCCATTATGTGTAAATTCAATGTTTGCTGCCTGCATAATTTACTTTTTACCTGTTGTTTCTCATTTCATGTTTGCATACCTTTTACCAATTGTTTCTCATTCCACGTTGGCACTTGGTTTACTTTTTATATTTTCTCGAATCTTCTTTCTTCTTTCCTCAATAAGGCCTAATTACTTGTATGCTAATTTCGTTCAATTGTGGCAGGAAGTGGAGAAGGATGTGAAAACCCGAACAAAGGGAGAAATGGGTGCAGCCAAGTCTTTATGTTCTCCATTTGAGCAGCCTCCCATCCCAGAAGGTATATATCTCTGTTCCACTCATCTGAGCATACAATAAAATGCATTACTCCATCGGTCTCAAAAGGATAGTCCCCTTTCATTTTTACCTGTAAATTCCTTGTATACCCTTATTTATTGAGTGACAATGAAAAAGTTAGTATTCCAATATACATTAAATACGGGCATTTTAGACAAAGTATACCCTTCTAAAACGAAAGTGGACTATAATTCGAGACAACCTAGAAAGGATTAGTAGACTATCTTTTTGAGACGGAGGGAATATATTTGATTTTTGTAATCTTAAATTTATTGGCTGTTACTACACTCTTATATGTAGGTACCTTGTGCTTCGCCTCCGGAAAGCCTGCCAAAAAATGGACCTACTGGGGAAGGAGTTACTAACTTCATCCTAATACTGTTTTCCCAACCTTTTGAATCATATAATCGCTTTGTTTCGTATGTTTTGCTTCACGGATTATGAACTTATCTTTGTTAATCCGTGGGTCGATGATTACATTTATAGAGTTTACGTTGTATAAGTGAATGGGATTTATCGGGATTTGATTTGTATGAATGTCATTTTTAGACTTTTCAGATACTTCCCACCTCTCTACACATTGGTGGTATATGATTTATGCCGGATAATTGCGCTAGAGTAGTACCCTTTTTTTATTTAATTTGAAATTACCTTTTTTATTTTGGTGCACACGTGTAAAATCACCATGCATATATATTTTGTGTGTGTATATGTATAAGTAGTTTTATATGGAATGATTCTATTGAGCAACATAGGAATTGCCCAAAACGACGTCGTTTTGGACATGTGTTTTCCATTACACGCGTTTTATTTTGGGTAATTTTGACATGTGTTTTTGAGATTAAATTGGATCCATTATGTGGAATAAATTAGAAAAGTTGATAATTATAAAACTATTTCAATAAAAGTGCAATGTTACGAGACTATTTTGATTTAATTTTTGACGATGTTTATTGCATAGTTTTTTTTACACTCTTCTTCTTTCTTGAATACTCTTATTTTGGTTATATGTTATAAATATTTGCAGGATATTAAATTTGTTCAAATTGAATATTATGGTCAAGGAATTAAATTAGAAAAAATTGATAATTAATAGGGAAAATAATAGCTTCTTTGAAATTTATAAATCTTAAACAAAGTCTGCATAATCACAGGAGTTTGCAAGTGAATTTATATTAAATTTTTTAACTAAATTTTTATTAATTTATGTTTTATTGCAAAGAATTTTTTTGAACATATTCTTCTTTGCATTAAAAAATTGTAAAAGGGAGAATTACATATATATGACACGGAACAAAATGAAACAAACATTAATAATAAAAAGTCATGTTCAAAAGTCAAATTTAAATATGAACTGAAATAACAAACATGCAAATGGAGGAACATAGATGAAAATAGATAATTTTGAAAATAATAAGTCATTTTGGAAAACACACGTTTCCTTTTATAAATGGGAAAATAGAATATCGTGAGACAAAATGGGTCAAATGGGCTGCGACAATGATTACAACATCTGTTATTATCGTTATAAATATTTGCTCAATATGATGCAAAAATTATGTAAATGTTGAAGGCAAGAATATTAGAGGTCACGCAAGAATTCATCACGTGGAAGAAATTTTGGCAATGTAATAGGGAAAATAATAGCTTCTTTGAAATTTATGAAATCTTAATTACAAAGTCTGCATAATCACAGGAGTTTGCAAGTGAGTTTATATTAAATTTCTTTAACTAAATAAAGGAACATTAAAAAAATCTATTAATTTACTTTAATTAATTAATTAAGTCGAAAACCAAACAAGAATAATATTAGAGAAATTTGAACATATTAGTAATTTCACATTAAAAACTTTTTAAAAAAAAAATAGTGACACACATTGATCTAAAGTTACATATATATGATTTTAATTTTTAGAGAACAAAATGAAACAAACATTAATAATAAAATATTAATATTTTATGTTCAAAAAAGTTAAATTTAAAAAATTATAGAGTTTATATTTTTTGATCCCATATTTTGTTTTTATATATATATATATTTTTTGTTGATTTTTTTGGCAATATCCAATTTAGCCCCAATTTCGTTTTTTGTCGTTTTAATTAGAGGTTTTTCGGCACATGTTGTGACTGGACTGCCACATGTATATTTTTTTTATTGTTGTAATTTCATGCATATAATTTAAAAAATTTAAAAACTAAAAATTAAAACATAATTGATGAAAAAAATTAGTCAAACACACTTAAAAAATACACGTGATTGTCCAGTCACAACATCCGCCGAACAGCCCCAAAATGAAACGGAAAAACAACATCGTTTTGAGTTTTCCGGTCGATTTTGGATTAAAATTGGACATTGTCAAAATTATTGAGACTAAATCGATGACAAAAAAATTTATGGGACTAAATCTATTTGAAGCTAAAATCGTGGGATAATTTATTATTCAAACTCTAGATTGTATCATATCTCATACACCATTTCCTACTATTTTTCTCATTTACTTAAGGTCAATCACTAAATTATAATCTCCGCTATATATAAAGACAAACTTTTAAGCAAAGTCAAATCACTCTATTTCAAAATCCCTCTAATTTCAATAACTCTAATTTTAAATTTAATCTCAACCGTACATTTAAAGTATTCTAAGATATAACAATTTTTAAAAAGATATCATCCTTCATATATTACACATATCTTTTATTTTTCCTTTAATATATTAAAAATAATATAATAAAATATCTTACAAATAATATAATAAAATTCTTGAATATGTTAGAAGTGTATACACACGTAACTTTTATTATAATTATACAATTTAGATCATTTAATTCATCTTTTCATCATTTCTCTTAGCATATTTGAATAATTTTTAATACTTTTTATTTCTCTTAATTAAATATTTACATATGAAGATTATTGTGCTAAGCATGCAAGAATGGTCCAAAGATCAAACCTCTTGAAAAAAATAGGGGATTATCAATAATTTGTTAGTTGAAATAAGTTCTTAACCTAATTATTTAACTTTTATATTAAGCATTAAGTAATTAATGTTATATGTAAAAACTATCATTGTTATAAATAAAAACATTCACTGTTTAAAAATATAACGTATTTTTTAACAGTAATAATTTTTGTGCATAACAATCAAAATTTTTATGAATAACAATGATAAATTTTATACATAAAAGTGATATTAAAAAAACTGAGTTCACGGTAAACTCAGGTTCACACAAGTTTTTGTCATTAATAAATTTGAATAGTATTTGATTTTGCGAGAATTATGTTAAAATATATTGTACAAAGATATACTTTATTATAAGCTAAATTAATTAATTTGTTATTTATTTTATTATTTATCTTAAATTTCTGATATAGAAAATATTTAGCAGATATTAATTCTACCGAGAGTAGCAGTGCTGCTATGGATACTACTATTGAACGTGGTAAGTAATTAATAAATTTTAATATTATTTGATTAATATACCGTTGTGAAGTTATCTATTGAGGAAAATTTGATCAGAAAAATAGAGGAAAAAGTCGTTCATCCAAGGTATTAAGTATTATTATTAATTTATTATTTATTTTAAATCTTTTTGGTAAATTAAATTTAAAAAATATATATTATTTATTCCTCAAATTATGAATATTAATTTATAAATTTTACTTTAGCAGATTACTCCTTCATCAATTTGTGACGACCAAATGGTGAAATGTGAAGAAATAACTCCCGATAATAAGAGGAAGAATGAAGGGGATGTATATCAGGAAGATGACGATGGTGGTGTTGAGACTCAAGTGTCGACCACTAAGCGACTCTTGACGGTCAAATTTGAGAAGGAATAATGCCACAAATGAGAGATATAGAATAAACACCAAATAGAATAATATGAAAGTTATTACTATTATTATTATAGTTTTTTTAATAGACTGCTTTACTATTTAGTTTGAGAATACATTTTTTTATTGCTCTTTATTATTATGTATTAAAATTTTCTCCCATATTGTAATATAAATTTGATTGACCATGAAATTAATATTTCGTATTTTGATGTTTTAAACAATATTAATATATACATAATAAATATCGCTTAATGTAAACAAAATTATTTTTTATTTTTAATAAGAAAAAATATACACATAGTATAAAATACTCATAAACCCAATATATCAGATAACAAAATAATTTAATAGTAGTACTATGATATATTTCAAAATGCGTAGCACTCGGGTCTAAATACTAGTAATATATGTATGTCACCATATATGGTTGTTAAGAGATCAAGTATCCCAAAAGTGAGTGATAAATTGTGGCTCTAATTAACCTCGTCCACAAATCTAGTGGATTTCAAACATAAGATATGTACAAATATTGAATACCCCATTTAATTCACGATTTTTATACAGTATATTAATTTCACGTTGTTGGGATTTTAAGAGTAGTTTTTGTTAATGGTGTGCTAAGTTCTGCAGCCATTAGTTAATTATTATAATCAGACCACATTCTATTTCTATATATATGAATAAATATATATATATATATGTGTGTGAAATTGCAGTTGCTATGTGAAGATTTACACATGCTTAATATATTTATGGTGCCGTGAAGGTACATAATACTTTATTCTTATTTTAAATTATCTGAAATAAGTAGTGTTAGAAATCATATATCATTGCACCAAATTAAAAAGAAAATAATTTATTAAGAAGTGTGCTAAACAATTGTATAAGAGATTATTTAAGTCAATTTTAGAGAGTAAAGGTTCAAATTGGATACTTTCTTTCTACATTTTTGTAGTGATTGGATATTCATAATGGGTAGGATTGTATACTTAAAGACCAAGATCAACCAAGCACATTTAATTAAGTTTAAAATTTTAAATTACTTTAATAATTATCATCGCATTATGATTTTTGGGCATTCAAATTAGTTGATAAACATAGTATAAAAACTATAGTTACTCGAGCTCGTTTCATATTTAAGAATGAATTCATCTTTTAGTTTCTAAATCGATAAAAGTTGATTTTTTTTTTATATAAAACACACAAGTTGGATTTTCTTTTTTTCAATTTGGAAATTCAATTTAGGCTGATATATATTCCGGACTTAAGACAAATCAATTAAAAAAATAAGTTTGACCTTGATATCTTAGTAATATTACAACCAATTATTATCTCTACAAAAGTTTCCATTAAGTGAAGTGCACCCACTAAAGTTGCTTTCAGTCGATCATTTCTTTATAATTCGAAAAAAGTAATAAAAATTATAAACCGATCCAATTCACGTGAATTCTTCTAATAAGTTTTATTAAGTAGTATTATCATCATTGAAACAAAAATTCATATGAGACGATATTATTTATGAGATGGGGTACAATTTAACATAAATTATATCTGGTTTTTCAAAGTGTTAAATCGTCAATGTTCATTTTATATCCCGTTTTACCATGAGACGGTCTCATGCAAGTGTGTATCAACTGTATATACCGTGCATACCAATATATACTGTGTGTAATTAAAATGATGGAGCCAAAAATAGAATATGAAAAGTTGCACATAAAAATTCAATGCATATATATTAAAATTGAGTTGATCATGCCATTAATTAATTAATAGTATCATAATATAAGTTGACGATGGATAAGTTGATGATGGGTGATGCATTTTGGCGCACTATGAAGATCGATCGATTCACTTTAGTGGAACCCATTTATTAATATACTTAGTTTACGTGTACTCCTTTTACTTCTAAGGATAATGATGATGTTGTTGGGGAATAAATTTGCACAGATCTATTTGGGGTGAATATTTAAATATAAATTTAATTCTTATAATTATTACTAGTATGAATTAATTCTATATTAATTCAAATAATAATTCAACAACATATCATGCATATAATTAATTCCCGTAAATCCTTTTGATTCTCATGGGTTTACGTTGTCGCGAGTCGTTTTTTTACGGAGAGTATTATGTGGCTAATTTGATAACAACTTCAAACAAAAAATCTGCGCGTGTAAAATAAAATTTGTAAATAAGATGAATTTGTTGACCCGGGTTAAATCGGAAAAATGACTACTCTGGGGCATACCAAGCCGGGGATGTGGTATTGCGAGCTTTACATCGTACAATATTTGATACACCTTATGAAGATGAATCATTATGGATGAAGATAATTTGGAGAATTAGTCTCCGGTGCTAGGGTTTCTAGTATGAATAAATGATCACTCGAATTTTTTTTTCCTCACCTCTCAAGCGTGGGTATGACTTTCTGGGAGATTTTTCTAAACCCTTTTCTTTTTCTTTTTTCTTCCTTTTATAGCACTCCGACAAGCATGAAATTTGGATTGATGGCATAAATTTGGAAACTTTGGGTCATGCATGAATCCATGATGATATTGCCCACGTTCCCAACCGTCTTCTAGATTGATCTTGGAGCTTACTTGTCTATAAGGCACTCTTTTGGTCGTCCAAATTAATCTTTTGCTCGGTTGGATGCTTTGTTCGCCCCTTTAACCATATCAATTTTATCTTTGGACTATTGTCCTCCTCGAACACTTGAGCCTTCGGGATGTTGGGTCTTGAGATATCGAGTGTCGAGCACTCGACCTTCGAGATGCTGAGTCTTGAAATGTTGTCTTTGCGAGCATATTGACCCTTAGGATATTTGAGGGTTTAGGGATCTCTCGAATTCGTGAGCATCTTGACCCTCAGGATATCTGAGCCTTTCAGGATATCCCGAAATTGCGAACATCTTGACCCTCGGGATATCCCCGAGCCTTCGGGATATCCCGATTTGCGAACATCTTGACCTTCGGGATATCTGGCCTTCGGATATCTTGACCCTCGGGGATATCCCGAGCCTTCGGGATATCTGAGCCTTTTCGGGATCTCCGACCCTCCGGGGATATCCCGAGCCTTTCGGGATATCCAGGCCTTTGGGATGTCAGGTTGCGAACATCTTGACCGCCCGGGATATCTGAGCCTTTTCGGTATATCTGAGTCTTTTCGACTTGGCTCTTTTTAACTCCTCTTTCTGATCTGAGTGCGAATACTTGTCCATCCGGAGCATGATTATTTTAATAAATATTACATGTGTCGCTCTTACGTGTTCGATTAATCTGAGTTATTATATCGAACATAACAATACCCCCAGACGGATCAAGCTTTGTATTCAACGGGGGACATTTGTTAAATCTTATTGGGCCATAGTTGGTGTCGTTTTAAGTGATACGTCTTTGGATTTTTGAAATTGAATCAATATTTATATATACCTTGTTTCTCCGCCTTAAACCCTTTTCTCCTTCCTTCTTCTTTTTTTACCTCTGTCTTTCAATCTTTTACGTAATACGAAAATTCCGTGAGGGCTTCATCAATTCGGCGAAGAATTTTACTCGGTGTCATTGCATTCTTTCTCTAATTGTGATTATGGCCTCTCGTTCCAAACTCTTTTGTTCCCCAGAATCAGACCACCATAGTTCCTCTTCTTCCCCCTCTGTCAGTAGAATCCCCATGGCGGCCTAAATGCGGGAGGCGAATGTCTCGGGTTCAGGAATTCGTTGGCAAGTTCGGCAACCGTTTGCCATTCTTTCCTCCGACTCCGACGAAGCCCTAAATGAATTGGATAGGGACTTGGTCCGCAATGATTCTTCGGACGATTCAAGTGATAATTTTTTGCCCCAAATTCAAATTGGGTCTAGAAATTTGTGATAATGTCAATGTAGATAGGAATAGCGATGTTGTGAGGGGGGAAATTTTGATGGTAAAAATATAATCGAATCGAACATAGGGGGTAGTTGGTGAGCAAAATTAAAGGCTTGATATACCCGTTGGAGTCCTCATAGTTCAACATATAATGAGTATAATGCTCGTTATAGTTTTGATTGGCCCGAGCAACCTCATAGAATTAGGGTTGAGAATGAGTACCCATCGAGCAAGATAACGAGCATAATTGATCTTGATATGCTCACTTTCGGCTGCATAGAATTACTGAAACCCCCAAGGATGTTTTTTTTTTCGGGCACCGGAGTTCGATGGCGGGCCGACCAACCCCCGAGGGTTGTGTTCTTTGTAAATTTAGACCAATGATGGAAGGCCTTCGATTTCCCTCCATCCAGGCCATCACCCGCTTGCTCGTGGAATGGAACATTACCATCACACATGGCTTTGGCCGAATGGGTGGCACATGATTATGAGCTTCGAGTTTGTTCGGGAAATTGAAGCCAAATACTATCCTCGTGAGTTGAACTTGCTCGATTGGTGCACTTGACCCGTCCGAGGGGTGAACACGGGTGGTTGTTCATCTGTTAATGCAAGTGCAAAATCATTGAGGATGTGCGAACAAAATCGATGATTGGAAGGAAAAGTTTTTGGTTAGTTGGGGGCAATTGGAAGAGCTTTGGCCTCTGAAGCGAACCAAATGCTCGTTTAGACATCCCCACCGACTTGAGGGTGTACGAAGTAATTGATTTTATGTCTTTTCGTTCTTGATTTGAATTAATTTTAACTCGTTTTTTTATTTGGGGATTCTAGGCTGCGGCGGATAAGGAGATCAACGGCGGTTTATTTTAGCGGCATTTGGCAAATTGATCTGAGTCTCGCTTCGGGCGATGCGTGAGAACTCTGAATACCGCCGATCGGAGGAAGAAAGGAGGTTTATTCGTATCTCCTCATCATCTTGTTCTTTATTAATCCTTTGGTAAGGATCGCCTCTTTTATTTGTATAAGCTTTGTGCCATTTTGCTCCGTTGTTATCCGTTTGTATATGATGAATTGTTTTGTTTGCGACTTTCCTCTTTGGACCATTCTTTGTGAGTACATCTGAACATACCGAGATGGCTCGGAGAAAAAAACCCATGAGCTTGTTTCGGATTCAGCCGGGAGGCTCAAAACAATGAGGAGGGAGGCGAGCAAGCCGATCCACGTCCGGCCATTTGGGGAATCGAGCAATGCCTTGAACAGTACTCTTTTCGCCGAAAAGAAGGGCGAACAAACTCTCGCGCCCGAAGAGGCAAGGATGAAATCGCCAAACAGGGCCGAGCGAACAAACTCGGACGAGCATACCGAAAACAAGCTCAGACGAAAGATCGAGGTAGTCCGAGATGACTCGGACCCCCTACTACCAAAAGCGATCCCAGGCGCCGCCTCCGTGGTCGGTCTTGTTTCGCAAATTGTGGAAATGGAGGTTGGCACATCTTCTCCACCTCCTGCTGGACCCCGATCATGGACTCCGTTGAATCTTGAGTTTCGGTCCCCTGAGGATATATCGTTCTTGGGATGGGATCCGACTCATGTGAATAGGTACATTTTGTTCGATCTGCTTTTGCTTTGGTTATACATTCGCTTTTCTCATATTGTTTGCTCGGGTGTATGTATAGGTTGAGCGGGTTGTGCGCCTTGATGCCCAATCGAAGAACTATTTACGCTTTCGCTGAGTGTTCGCCGCGCGTTCGGGCATTCTGAGCATGTTGAAGCGTGCGGACTCGGATTCGAGCATGGACCACCGAAATGGAAGAGTCCACTCTGGTCCTACTCCTGGAAAATATCGTCTGGTGCAGTGCTTGAGGCCAATCTATGGTCGTTCTTGAGAAAGCCTATGCTCAGTCCGCCAACCTCCATGCCAACTACTTGGCTTTGATCAGGAACTTTGAAGAAAAGGTGGGCGAGCTGAACAGGACTCAGGATGAACTGAGGTTGGCTCAGGGACAATCTTCTTCGGCCTGGTGATGCTCGCCCAAAGCTCGGGGAGGATGCCCTTAAGACTCGGGAAAATGCTCGCCGATTTCGGGGAAGATGCACACTGGCTCGGGAAGATGCTCGCCCGAAGGAGGAACTCGATTCATTCTCAAGAGGAGGTGGCCATATCTGAAGAGCTCGGGAGGATATGAATGTTGAGCCGTGAGACTCCGAAATTTGGTGTCGAGGCTATGGAAAATGAGAGGATCTTGCTCGACAAACTCATCATTCTTTGAGGAGACCAACACTCGTTTGGGTCTCGAAAATTCAAAGTCGCACGATGATGAGTATGTTGATTCCATGTCCAACTTCTCCTACATTTGTGCCTTAAATCGATGCTATCCGATGCGTTAAGCCATGCATCCAACAAATGAACAAATTGCCCTTTTATATCCGGTTTTTTTGCGGTGACGATCGACAACCCACGGGATCGCAACCTTCCAATGTCGATTTGAATGATCTGTGTGATTTCTCCTTTCTTCTGAAGGATCAAAGTTGATGATCCGATTACGGATGAGGAAGATGGCTTCGAATATGAATGTTCTTTCTTTGGCCAAAATCTTGATGATGCAGGACCCGATCGAGTCTTGGCGAACAAAGGGACCTTCGTGACCCGGCGCGAATGTGTACCTTCTGGCGAGCATTTGGTACTGACCATCTTGAAGGAGTTATTCTTTGAGGGGCCGAGCACAATTCGTTCGACATCTCTCTCCGTCTACCCCCAATTATGAATTTGCTCCTTGATGTTATTTTTGTTTTGTCGAACATACGTTGTGTAATTTTTTGTCTTCTTCACTTTCTGTTCGAACAAAATGTCTTTAATACTTGTAGTTTTTGCTGACTTCTTGTCTTTTG
Source organism: Stenogyne calaminthoides (assembly GCA_037126765.1). NCBI lineage: Eukaryota > Viridiplantae > Streptophyta > Magnoliopsida > Lamiales > Lamiaceae > Stenogyne > Stenogyne calaminthoides. Next base: position 79,412 of record JBBCBC010000051.1, on the reverse strand, counting down.
TTCGAACATATTTACAACTGAATGGATGGATTACATACTGAACTATTTCCTCTAACCTGATTGTTGTTGAGGATGAATGCGGTTGTTGATAAATGATTGATACTTGTGTTGCTTGATGTTTGCTTTGCTGCTTTGTGTTCGCTTTGTTGCTTTCCAGTCTTTGCCCCTTTTCTTCTGAATGAATTCGAACATTGGGTTTGCCTATGCCCGTTCCTGACTTTTTTCTGTTTTGATTGTCTTATTGACGTTGCAATTGGTTGATCGTCTTATTTAGGTGCGACCAGATGGGTTACTTTATGAACCCCCATTTCTTGGTCTTGCGATCGTCTTATTTAGGTCTGCAATCACTTCGTCTTAGGGCCGTCTTATTTAAGCTGCGACCCCTCATCATCACCGCTTGTCTTTCTCTGGTATCTGTAAAAATCTGAGTCGTCTCTTTGACTAGCGTACCCATTACTCTCATTTTTGCTTTCACGGAATCGAGTATGAACTTCGTTAAATCGGTGAACATAGACTTGGGCTCGTTAAATCTTTTGTTAGGTCGTCCGGCTTAGGTCACGACCTCAAATAAACTTGAACTAGAAAATCTTAGCCAACAAAAGTACATAAATCTTTCTTTTTTTCTTTTTGCAACACTTTGTATTCTATTACAACCTTCATATTTGAAGAAGACTAATCGGACTAAGGGTTTTGAATTTTAACCTTGTCTTTTGAGTAGACCTAACCGCCTCACCTTGTCCGGCTGAATTGATGTTGACAAGGATGTGGCACATCATCTGTCTACCCTTCTTTCTTTAACATGCTCAAAGCGGCCCGAAGATAAGCTTTTGTCCCTCTTGGACAAGTTGTGATTATCTTGGTGGTCTGCGGACATGAGCATGTGGCGCGCATTCTTCCTTTCTTAAAAGAAAATCTTGAGCAAAATTTTTTAGGCTTCGCACCATTCCCATCACCTTTAATAGATGCACAGCATCGGCGTCCGTATATTGCTTCGGCGGACACTCGACATCCCTCCCCGGAGGAGATTTTGGGATGCATAGGGGGTAATGACTTACTCTTGCATAAGCATGAGTAGCGTGGAGTGGCAACCATAACTCTGCCGAGCATCTTGAGTCCGCAACGAGCTTCCACCGTGCTCGTGATGTATATGGGGTAAAAAGGCTCAGATCGAACAAATGCTTCGATTCAAATTGAATATTTCTTTGAATCAAGAGCTGATTCTTCTACGTCTGGGGCATCTTAAACCGATCTCCTTCCGAGAATTCTAATATTTTTCCTTTTTCTTCTTCATATGTTTTTTTCTCTTTTTTTTATTATCAATATGCCCTATTTATAGAACTATCCCAAGCTAGTCTTTGGCATAGCTAGGTTAGTGCTAGCTCTCTTACTTTTTTTTCTCCCCCTTTTGACATCTGTTCGAACTTTTTGGCGGCTCTTGCTCAAAGATTGACTCATCCTGCTTGGTTGCCACCACTTGTCAACTTTCGTTCGATCGTATCTTACGTCTTTCAATAGTCTTGGCGACATTTCTTTCTAGTCTTTGATATGTGTTTCGAACATGATTATTCTTCTTCGGGATTGTCTCTCGTTTGAAGATTAGGTGATTATGTTCGTCCCTTTATGTTAATTTCACTTACATCGGCCATTATGTTGACCAACTATGGTCACTTCAAATTGTGGGACGATTTTGTTAAACCGACACTATGCTTTCGCTAAAAAATGTGTGGACGATTTTGGTAAACCAACACTATGCTTTCGCTAAAATCGTGGACGATTTTGTTCGCCAACACTATGCTCGCTAAAAAAACGTGTGTGTACGATTTTGTTCGGCCGACTATGCTTTCGCTATTATTGATAGTATTTTTCAAATTTGATGCATTCCACGAGTAGGACAATGGGACTCCATTCGGGTCTTCCAAGTCATAGGCCCGTTTATGAAACGTTACGTAACTCTGAACGGACCTTCCCATGCTCGGCCGAACACACCACTTGATACCCCCATTGCTCGCTTTAAAACCAGCTCGCCCACATTGAACCTGCGTGTTCGGACTTTGGAGTTGTAAAACTTCTCTGATCTCTTTTTGTACATAGCATTCTTGAAATCAGCCTCGTCATTCTTTTTCTTCTAACAGTGCACTTTTCGGCGGCGCTTTTATTATTAGCGTGCTCTCCAAAAGTCATTGTTCGATGACTTGGAATTTTGATTTCTGCGTATAATAACGGCTTCCACACCAAATGCCAAGGCAACGGGGTCTCCGCAGATTGATGTTACGAAAGTTGTTCGATAGGCCCATAATATTTGAGCAACTCTTGACCCATCCACCCTTGGAATTATCAAGTCTGGCCTTGAGGGTATGATTGATGATTTTATTAACGGCCTCAACTTGTCCGTTTGACTGGGGATAGTACGGAGTTGAGTAGTGCTTTTTTATTCCCCAACGAGCACAATTCTGTCTGAATTCACTTCCATCGAACTGTTTACCGTTATCAGTTACTAATGATTGAGGAAGCCCAAATCGACAAATGATATTTTTCCAAACAAAATTCCACATCCTTTGTTCGGTAATCTTGACAATGTCTTCGGCTTCCGCCCATTTAGTATAATAATCAACGGCAACCACATCATATCTTACTCCCGACGTGCCAGTGGGAAATGGGCCGATTAAATCGATTTCCCATTTAGCAAATGGCCATGGGCTATAAACTGACACTAATTCTTCAGGTGGGCTATGAATAAGTGGAGCATGTACACGCATCTGTACCACGCCGTGAGCATCTGTCTGCGAGCGAATCCTTTTTTTGGGTTGGCCAATAATAACCTTGTCGATTATTTTGTGCGCGGAAACGAGCCCACCATATGATTTCCCACATACTCCTTCATGGATTTGTTCGGTAAGTACCGACCCTCTTGAGAGTAATACATTTCAACGATTGGAAGTGAAAGCTTCTTTTATACAAATGCTTTCGTCTATGATAGTATATAACGATTGTATTCTGATCTGACAGTAAACATGCCTTATTTTCAGGGAGAAGTCCCTTTTGTAAGTAACTTAGGATTGGAGTCATCCAAGTCTCTTGTTCGCCTGTTACTTGGGCGATCATAATTCTGGGAACTGATGGCGAACAAGTTGTGACGACCACAATGTCTCTGTTGTGTTAAATCACTCCTTCTTGTTGCCGGATGTGCGGCTTTGTCGGCGAGCAATTACCTAATCGTGGTAATTGCTCTATGAAAACTTGTTCGAAATGCTCCAACAACTCTTTTGCTAATTCTTTGATCTTTGTGCCATTTTGTTCGCCTCGGGCCTCATACTCGTCTGTCACTTGGTAAACGATTATCTGAGAATCGCTATAAATCATCAGCCTCTGAATTCCCATTGTCATTGCCATCGTAGTCCGAAGAATCAAAGCTTCATATTAGAACTTCATTATTTGTAATTTGGGAAATCAAAAGCGGATGGTTGTTGTGAATGTTTGCTGGTTGGTTTGATGAGAACTACGCTTGCTCGACTCTTAAACTTGTTGATGAGCCATCAACATACATATGCCATGGTTGGTCGATAGCTTTTTCGAGCATTAGAGGATATGTCAACTCGACCATGAAATCGGCCATAGCTTGGCCCTTCATTGCTGTTCGCGGGGCGAATGTAATGCCAAATTGGCCTAACTCCACCGCCCACTTGAGTAATCTGCCCGCATTATCTGGTCGGTGGAGGACTTAACCTGATGGGAAAGTGGTCGATTACCTCGGTGAGTGATCGAAAAAAATATGGTCGTAATTTTCTAACACTCATCATGACGAGGGAATATCTTAATTTTTCCAATGGTGGGTATCGGAGCTCGGCTTCCTTAAGCACCTGGCTTACATAGTAAATGGGCAAGTGTATAGTCCCTTCTGCTTTCGTCTGAGCACAACAACATGATCGCATGCTCGGATGCAGCAAGATCTGAGATAGAGTTGTTACTTTGGGGCGGGCTTAGACGATGTCCGAGTATCTGCAAGGTCTTTGCTTCAATGATTCGAATGCATTTTGGCAATGCTCGGTCCATGGAATTTCCCTTTCTTCAATGTATCGAAGAAAGGTTTGCATTGTCTCCGGTTAAATGATATAAACCCGAAACTACGGAAGCTAAACGTCGGTTAACTTTTGGACCTCTTTCACATTTTGGGGGGCTTGCATATCAAGCATGGCTTGAATCTTTGTTGGGTTAAACCCGATCCTCGTTGGTGACCATATGTCAGGAATTTTCTGAGTGAACCCCAAAAGCTACATTTTTTGGATTTAGCTTCATATTGTACTTCACGGAGTATATCGAGCGTTTGTGCGAGGTGGGTGATGTGGTCTTCCTTATGTTCCTCTTAACCACAATATCATCAATATATACCTCAATTGTTAAGGCCGATGTGTTAAATCGAACATTTTGTTCCCAAACGTTGATATGTTGCTCGGCATTCTTTAATCCGAGCGGCGTGCGTTGCCAATGATGCATGTTCTTTTCATTGCGAGAATCTTTGTATTCTTTTTGATCATCCGGGTGCATAGGTATTTGGTGATAACCCGATAAATGCATCCATAAAAAGTCATGAGTTAAATGGCTTTGTATTATCGACCAAATAATCGATATGCGGCATCGGGAAGTTATCTTTCGGACATGCCTTGTTTAAATCCGTGAAATCAATACATAGCCTCCAAGATCCATTAGACTTGCAGGCGAGCCACGGGGTTTTTCAAGCCATCATGGGCATTTCACCTCTCGAATCGGTTTGTTGTCGAGCAACTTTTTTGATTTCACTATTCATTCTTGCCGCATATTTCTCCGGACTAAACTTTACGTATACGGATAAGCGGGTTTGTATTGGATCAAGGTTGAGGGAGTGGCATGCATGTTTTGGATCAATGCCAACCATGTCTTAGTGCGACCATGCGAACACATCCAAGTTTGCTTGAAGATAAGCAATAATTTCTGTTCGAATTGGTTCGAATAATTACGAACCAATGAACACTTCTAACTTCGGTGCATTAGGGTCGATTTTGATGGACTCGGTTGTTCGACATGTGTTGCTTTCTCTTTTTTTTGCTTCCACCGAGGATCTTGGATGGACCCGGTGCTCGTCATCAACCTCCATGGGTTCAAAGCCTATCACGAGTTCTAGAGTCCGTTGCTTTCGTTCGGCGGATCAATATTCATTTGATCTAGGAGATCCGGGGCATGAATTGCTACCACTGGATTTTGTGTTCGCGCGATTACGTGTTCGCATGAGGAGGAAAAAGTCTTTCGTCACATTTATGTTCGTCGGAAGATATTGAGGCGAGGCATTTGCTCGGGTTGGCTTTGACTCACCAATCTCCCATGTTTGCTCCATCATGTTGACAATATTTTGTTTTTCCGGTGCACATGATAGCAAACAATCTCGAGCTTTCTTCGATCTCCTTTTATTCTACTGTTCCATCTTGTGTTGGAAATTTAACACAATAATGTCGTAGAAACGAGCCGCTTTAAATTCTGAATAAGCGGGCGACCTAGAAACCCGTTATAAGTTGATGAACATCGGCGATTACAAAATCTAGCATTCTAGTTAAATCGGATGTTGGGATTCGAGTTGATTCTAACTTCGACTCCTAACCTAATCATGCCATAGGGTCCAATTCTGATTCCCCAAAACCCATTATGGTATGATCACATGGTTCAATATAAGCTGCTCAAGTCTCCAACTTGTTTTTCCATCGGCGAAGTGTGTTAACGAACAAAATGTTCGCATAAGCTCGGTGTCAACCCGAGGCGGTCTTGCTTCAACCCGGGAATCGAGCAATCGATGGTTAAGAAGTCATTGTGGGGAGTTATGATTCCATCGAGATCGTCTTACGAAAACATAATCTGGTGGGAGGGTGGCGTCTTTAGGCGATGTGTTCGCTACCTTCACTTGATGGATGCTTTGCATGGCACGCATCTCCATCTTTTTTTCGTCTGTTTCGATAATGTTGGTGCTGGTAACATCCGACCCTTTGGACCATATTCGGGGCGTATCATGTGAATCTCTTGACTTTCTCGACCTCTTCCCACAAAGAGGGGAGGCCCTCTTTTTAGATAACTTTCGGACCTCTTACGTGATTCTTCCGGGATCATTTGTCGAGATGTTTGTTCGACCTTTCGCTTACCCCTTCGATCTTCTGTTTTTTACGTTCGAGAGTCTCTTGCTTTCATTTGGATTTTTAGGAATTGGGTAAGACGATTATCTTAAATATAGCTTCCAAAGTTGGCGGAGTAAAGTCGCGACAATTTTTCAGTATTGTGCCCAATGTACTCATGGTAGTTACAATATTTGGAAGCGTTAAGCCATGTTTATCCATTATGATTCTTCTTGGCCTTTCCAACATGTCCCCGATCTCTAATTTGGTTAAAGATTGTTTCATTGGCTTGCCCGAAAGACTTAAGTGGGTGTTTGCTTGATCTTTCTTGAATGGTTTGAATGAGCACAGGAGGTTTGTACCCCCTTCATTCATCACCTTCTTCCCGAAAAACTTTCCTAGTTGTAGGTTCTGACCCAATCGTGATTGGGCGAGCAAATCTTGCATGGCTATAATTTTGGCGCTTCGCTCCGGGAATTACGAGTATGTGTTCGCCGATCTTGGTGCATAGCCTTCCACATATCGATGATTCAGGTCGGGCCCCCGACCACACGAGGATCTTGGCATCCTCTTCGACCAGGGGGCTCCATCATACAAACATTTATCAAATCTTTCTATGTATGCTTGATCGGACTCACCTTTTTTTAGTTGGGAGAAATCGCCACCTTTGTTTTTGGTATTTGGCGAAGCACACATGGATGAAATGTGGGACGAAATTGTTGTCCCAATTGGGCGAAAAGATGTGATAGACGCGGTGGCAAGGTAGAAAACCATTTATGTGCCCGATCACCCAAAGTCATAGGGAATGATCGGCCTTTGTGTTCGTCTATGGCCCCCATCGCGATCATAAAAATCAATACTTCTTTGAGATGGACATGAGGGTCGGGACTTCGGATTGAATATAGGAATTGGCGGTCGGGACTTCTCCACTTTCTCAGTATTTTTATCGCCATGATAGCCGGTGACAATGGCGAACATGGTATTGTGCTTTCGCTCGAGGGTGGCTTTTGGTGGCGGCGGTCGGCTGTAAACCCTCGATGGCCTTTTTGCATTTCCGCAATTTTGTGGGCCAGCAGACTTGGATCGGGGGTTTTTCCCATCATGAGGACCCGTGGGTCATGCTCGTGATAAGGCGATCCCCCTTTCCATGTCGTGCTTGACTACCCAATCGATGATGGATAGACAATTTTGTTCCCTTGATTTTTTGTTGGCGTGTGGATGATCATGAAGATCTGAAGGTGCGGGCATTTTTATTGGTTGTTCCTTTCACGGATCACCATCGCCTTTATTATTGCGATTCGGTCTTTGGCGGAGAGCCTCAAACGTCAAAACCCGATGGTCTAGATCCTTGAGGTTGTTCGTCATCGACGTGTCGCCGGTTTTTCTTGGCGCGCCGCGAATTTTCTTTTTAACTTGCTCGCTATCGGTGTACGCGTGGCGTCGCTCTTCATGATCTTGAGTTTCTAATTTGGCCACTCTTTTTCGGCCCTCTCTTTTCTGCGCTTCATGACAATAAAAGTGATGGCTCTTTGTTGTAACGTGGCCGGATCATTCATAATATCCTCGAGATTGGTAATCTCCACTCCACGATCTTTATGAAATTTGTACCGAGCCTCTTTTCTCCGTCGTGAGGTCGACTTTACCTCGACCTCTCTATTTTGTGTATTCTAGATTGAGGCATTTTATTTCTTTTTTTTTTACTTTCGGCTTTCATTAAGGTTCGTGTATGGATTGGTTTTTTGGTGAAGTTACCCTCCTTCTAGCGCCAGTTGTCGTGAGTCATTTTTTACGGAGAGTATTATGTGGCTAATTTGATAACAACTCGCAAACAAAACATGCACGTGTATGATAAGCTGTAAATAAGATGAATTTGTTGACCCAGTTCATCGGGAAATGACTACTCTGGGGGCATACCAAGCCAGGATATGGTATTGCGAGCTTTAGACGTACAATATTTGATACACCTTATGAAGATGAATCATTACAGATGAAGATAATTTGGAGAATTTGCCTCCGGGTGCTAGGGTTTCTAGTATGAATAAATGATCACTCAAATTTTTTTTGTTCCTCACCTCTCAAGCGTGGGTATAACTTTCTGGGAGATTTTTCTGAACCCTTTTCTTTTTCTTTTTTCTTCATTTTATAGCACTCCAACAAGCATGTGCTGGATTGGCAAGCATGACCTGGAAACTTTGGGTCATGCATGAATCCGGATGATATTGCCACGTTCCCAACTTCGTCTTCTAGATTGATCTTGGAGCTTACTTGTCTGCGTAAAACCTTTCTTTTGGTCGTCCAAATTAATCTTTTGCTCGGTTGGATGCTTTGTTAGCCCTTTAACCATGTCGGTTTTATCTTTGGACTATTGTCCTCCTCGAGCACACTGAGCCTTCAGGATGTTCGGGTCTTCGGGATATCTGAGTGTCGAGCACTCTGACCTTTCAGGATGCCTGAGTCTTCAGAATGTTGTGCTGTGAGCATATTGACCCTTAGGATAACTGAGGGTTTCAGGATCTCTGGGCTGCGAGCATACTGACCCTCAGGATATCTGAGCCTTTCAGGATATCTGAGTTGCGAACATACTGACCCTCAGGATATCTGAGCCTTTCAGGATATCCCGAGTTCTTGAACATCTTGACCTTTTAGGATATCTGAGTTTTTTTCGGGGATATCCGAATTTGCGAACATCTTGACCCTCGGGATATCGAGCCTTTTAGGGATATCTCGAAATTGCGAACGTACTGACCCTCAGGATATCTGAGCCTTTTCAGGATGTCTAGGTTGCGAACATACTGACCCTCAGGATATCTGAGCCTTTCAGCCGTCTGAGTCTTTTCGACTTGGCTCTTTTAACTCCTCTTTCCTGATCTGAGTAGCGAATACTTGTCCACTGAGTATGATTATTTTAATAAATATTACACGTGTCGCTCTTACGTGTTCGATTAATCCTGAGTTATTATATCGAACATAACATACGTGAACGTACCTCTTGGGATGGCAATGGCTTGGTTGATTAGACTCACCAAAAGAACTTCCCAAGTATTCCCTTAATCCTTGCTCGACAATCCAGTGGAAGGATACTCGCGAACAATTAACAAAAGGAAAAAATAAACTTTGTTGCACCACTTTCGTGGATTTGCTAATTTTTCCAGCACATGGAATTGTACTTGGGAATGAAAGAATCATCCCCTATTTATAGAGTAGAGGTTGTCGAAATTTTAGGGCAAAATAATGTGGGAAAATCTTTTCTTGATCTCCAAGAAATCTTGAATATATCTCATATATTCTTTTTCTCATAATTATAATATTCCACAAAATCCCACCTACTCTATTTTTATGGATAATTTCGAAAAATAGGAGTAACAAGATTCCAAGATTTGGATCTTCTTGAATTTATGAGATAGTCTTGTATTTCAAGAAATACATATCTTCCATAATATCTTTTCAAGAAAATCAAGAAAATCTTTCTTGCCCTCTATATTTCAAGATTTTCGAAATTTCTATTATGAATAACCAAGTGGAAAATTTCTTGAATTTAATGAGATAATCTTGTATTCCAAGAATACATATCTTCATTCCATAACAAAATTCAAAGAAAATCTTTCTCCCCTCTTATCCATAATTTTCGAAAATTACAACGGAAAAATAGGCAACAATATTTATTTTATTTTAAACACCTTTTTCAGTTATTGGACTATATGTTGGGCTACTCAGGGGGACTGTAGGAGAATTAAGATTTGACCTTCTAATGGATCTTGAATTATCAATATTGAGCCACAATATTATTCAAGCCCATAAATATTAATTAATTCCACTACATAATTAATATTGCATTATCCATCTTAACCCATATTACAGTCAATATGGCTCCCGGTTATTATTTCCCGTGTTTAAGATTATCTAGCCCATTAATTAATTCAAACCACTAAAATAGCTTTCCGTTAATTAATATCTTTTGTCCTTGGTCAAGGAACGGTTCAACATTATTATCCATACAAAAACTAATTCCACTTGCAAGATTTGGTATGATAAAGCTTATGAACCCCAAGGGGAAAATCGAACAAAGCGTTGCACACGATTCTTCAGTATTAAATCTTAGCAATCACATGTGACCAATAATATTGCCCAAGATAAAAAGTATTGAATCTCGTTGATTCTCTACCCATGATAAGTCAAAAAGAAATAGTTACTAGATCACACGTGATCCTATTTAAGGAACGAAGATTAAGAAATAACGAACCACCGAGGTCTAATTCTTCCTTGTTCGATTAAGAATTTATCCTCCTCATAGGTCCTATTCAAAGGCATCACTCATGCACTAGTGTAATCTCTTGGTCAAGACAAGCCCGTCGAGCCTTTACACTTCAACCTTTCACGATGGATTGTTCATTTCCATCTAGGTCGTGAATGGCGTACTTTTAGTTACAAGGGACTGTTAATTTAATCTTCTGTGATCTGGTATCACTAAATTAACTACAATGTAACACATATGATTTATTGAACAATTATTCAGTAAATATATGTAACATTCAATGATATTTAAAGCATCAGTGATAAACAATTTATTTCAGCAAATAAGTCTGAAATTCAGTTTTGATTATACAAAGTAAAAAGCATACTTTCCAGTATAATCCCAACAATCTCCTATTTATACTCAAAGTCTGCTTTTAAGTATACTACAACATGTCTCGTGTAGTCCGTGATATCTAATGTCACCTACACGAACCTAATAATTTCTCCCACTTATACTCAAAGCAGATTGACAACGGTCTTGACACCCATTCCTTTCACATGTCTCTCGAATGTATTTAGAGGCAGACCCTTTGTGAATGGATCAGCTAGGTTGTCATCAGACGCTATCTTTGCCACATCTATATCTCCTCTCTTAACGATTTCTCGTATAAGATGGTATTTCCTTTCAATGTGTTTGCTGGCCTTGTGGTTCCCTTGAATTTGCAATCGCTTCCGCATTGTCACAATAAATGATGATTCTCATTGGCAAATTCGGAACTACGTCCAAGTCCACTAGGAAGTTCTTGAGCCAAACCGCTTCTTTCGCTGCCTCGCAAGCAGTTACATATTCGGTTTTCATGGTAGAATCTGCGATGCATTTCTTCTTAACGCTTCTCCATGTCACGGCTCCTTCCCCATGCAAAACACACTACCCGAGGTAGATTTTCTGGAGTCTATGTCTGATTGGAAATCTGAGTCCGTGTAGCCGATGGGGATTGACTATCGGACCGATAAATCAACATTCTATCCCGAGTTCTTTTTCGGATACTTGAATGTTTTTAATCGCCATCAATGCTCTTTCCCCGGTTACTTTTGATATCTTGCCACCATGCCAACGCAAAAGCGGATATCTCGGTCTCGCATTACAAAGATTGCATACATAAGGCTTCCGACAAGAAGCATAAGAATAATACCTCTCATGTCATTTATCTCCTTTTGCGTCTTAGGGGACATTTTCTTGGATAGATGGATTCCATGTCTGAAAGGTACGAAGTCTTTCTTGGAATCTTGCATGCTGAATCGTTTCAAGACAATGTCTATATATGAAAACTTCGATAAACTATCATCTTTTTTTGCGATCTCGGTGATCTTGATCCCAAGGATGTGTCGCGGCTTCCCCTAAGTCCTTCATATCAAACTGTTTTGAAAGTCATGCCCTTACGTCTGATAACACCTTTACATCGTTCCCGATGATCAGAATGTTGTCTACGTATAGTACTAAGAATACCAATACAGATCCGACACGCTTTTTGTACACACAACTTTTGAACTCGTTTTGATCGAACCCATAAGACTTTATACCATGATCAAAACATTGGTTCCAAGCTCTGGATGCTTGTTTGAGTCCGTAAATGGACTTCATGAGCTTACAAACTAGGTGTTCTTAGCCTTTTTCAATGAAGCCTTGGGGTTGTTGCATATAGATCTCTTCATCAAGACTTCCGTTAAGGAAAGCTGTCTTGACATCCATTTGCCAAATTTCAAAGTCAAGATGCGCAGCAATCGATAAGAGAATAGAGATGGACTTAAGCATGGCTACGGGCAAAAAAGTTTCCTCATAATCGATCCCTTCTTTCTGAGTATAACCTTTCGCCACTAGTCTTGCTTTGAAGGTTTCCACCTTCCCGTCCGGTCCTCTTTTCCTCTTATACACCCACTTGCAACCAATGGGTTTGACCACATTAAGTGGTTCGACTAGCTCCCACACTTTGTTATGAAACATAGAACCCATTTCGGCTTTCATTGTTGTTTGCCAAGAATCTGCATCCTTGTCTTGGATTGCCTCATCATATTTCCATGGACCTGATTCGTCTTGTCCGGGAATCAAGTCCGAGGACTCTCATATTCCCATGAATCTCTCGGGCTATTTAACAACCCTCCCACTACGACGAGGTTCCGGTTGTGTAAGTGCGTCATTTGGTATATCATCTTGTACAGTTGGCATTGAGGTTAGCCCCCTTAGCTCATTTAAGGTAATCTCACTTCTGGGTCTTCTTTCGTTCATATAGTCTTCTTCCAAAAATCTAAAGTGGGTGCTTATGACCACCTTTTGATCTTCGGGACCATAGAACATACACCCTTTTTGTTCCTCGGGGGTATCCTACAAACAACCTTAATTACGACGAGGATCCAATTTACCGGCTTCCTTGTCCAACACTTAGGTCGGACACCCCAAATTCTCATGTGTCTCATACTAGGCTTGCCGGGTCCACAATTCTTTGGGAGTTTTGGGAACCGATTTGGATGGCACCAAGTTCGAAATGTAAGCCATTTGTTTCAAAGATATGACCCCGAACGACTTGGGAAGTTCCGCGATAACTCATCATAGATCTAACCATTTCCAAAAGAGTTCTGTTTTTCGCTCTGCAACCCCGTTTTGTTGAGGGGTTAAAGGTCTTGATGTTGGGATGCAATCCGCTTCATCGAATAAGTAGTTCAAAAACTCATCATTTGAGGTATTCACCTCCACGATCGGATCGTAGAGACTTGATCGTTTTTCCCTATGATTCTCTGCTTGAGCCTTAAATTCTTTGAATTTCTCAAAGGTCTCGATTTATGCTTCATAAGGAAAATATAAGCATACCTTGAGTAATCATCAATAAAAGTGACAAAATACTCATAACCTCCTCTTTCTTTGGTTGACATTGGACCACATACATACGTGTGAGCGATCTCTAACACTTCTTTTGGCTCTATTCCCTTGGCTCCAAATGCCCTCTTGGTCATTTTACCCTCCAAACATGATTCGCGAGTTGGAATTTGTTCAACTTGGAGAAACTCCAAAGGAACCGCTTTCACCAACCTTTGGATCCTCTTTTGGATTTATATGACCTAATCTTAGATGCCAAAAAGTGTCTGCTCACGTCGATGAACGTTTTCTTTTCTCGGAAGCATTGATGTGTTATAGGATGCATTTCATGAAATGGTGTGCACGATTAATTGTATAGAGATTATTCGACAACGTTCCATGACAGATAAATTTATCAAAAAGAGAAATGGTAACAACTTTATTAAAAGTAACCGAATATCCATCATAAAAAGTTTAGAAACTGAAATCAAATTCTTTCTAAAATTTGGAACGTAAAGAATATCTCTTAAAATTAAAACTCTGTCTTCAAAAGACAGGTGCACTTCTCCCACTGCTTCAGCTGCCACTCTCGTAGCATTGCCCAGTGTGATGAGGATCTCATTCCCACTAAGTTGTCGGGTCCATCCCCCTGTAATGTGAAACAAACATGATCAGTGGATCCCGTATCCACTACCCATAAATGGGAAGCATACGCCGCTAAACAAGTTTCAACAACTAGTCGTGAGAATTACCTTTCTTTCCATTCCTTTTGGGTCCAGAACAGTCGACCTCCAATGTCCTTTCTCACCGCAGTTGAAGCACTTCCCCTTAGCTGGCTTGTTCACTCCACCACCATTCTTCACCTTTTCTTTGCCATTGACAACACTTGAGTTCACTTGCTTTGTGGCCTTTGCCCTTTTCTTGTTCTTACCACCCCTTGGTCTAGAAGAAGAAGGTCCATTTGCCACCAAGGCTTGGCTCTTACGCCCCAATATCGCCTCCGTAGAGACTAAAGCTTACAAACAGGTCGGGCATCGAGAACTTTTGATTATTCATCGGTAGTTCACCTGAATCGCTCAAAACTTTTTCGGCGAAGAGTGGAGCACGAAAATCGATTTGGGTCTTGATATCGATATTCGGCGCCAAGTACCTCAAGTTTATTAAGGTGAGCCATCATCACGGAGAACGTGCTCCACTACTGCCTCTACCATTTTCATAGAGAGCAAGTCCCTCATGGTGATCCGGACGAGCCACACGGTTCTCGATGTTGAAACATCGCTTTAAGACTAGTCATGATGTCTCGCGGCCGGTCTCAACGTTCCGGTGTTGGTGTTGCAACATCATCGACATAGCCAAGATGGTACACTTTGTCATTTCGTTGGATCGCTCCCGAAAGGCATACTCTTTCTTAACCGTTTTAGTGGACTCATCTTTTGACTTTTCCGGTTTAGGTGTGGTGAGAACTCAGTTATGGCTTTGTGCAGTGAGGACAATAATCCAATCAACAAAGTTTTCACCAGTGAGCAAATTGTCTTTAAGTATATTGAATAGTGGATTAAAAGGTTGCGACATGATGAACTGAAATAAATAATAATATGCATAAGCACAAATATATCACAAGGTTCGATCACATGCATCATATTAAAATCTCAAAAAAAATATGAACATGCATCAGCCAACATCTCAAAACAGTTTAAATAAGCCACGTGGGGTGGGTCATTATTTAAACACATTCAAGCGAGTTACAAACAAAACGATTTACAAACCTTTAATATCCAGATTAATAGTTGACTCTCGACCAATATAAAATTGACGGGATTTGGGAAGTATATGCATATCAATTTTATACCTAAGTAATAACCATGATTAAATACATGATTATTATTTCATCTTGAAACGAGCCTCGTGGGGAGGTCATCGTCGCCACTAATAATAACCCACAATCATCCATTTGGAATTCATTCATGTGAAAGCTATCTTTTGGCCCCATCTAGGGAAATTTCTCCAAAAGAATTCACAAATAAATAAATCATGGAGGTCAAAATTAATTCAATTTTATTATCCTAATAAAATTGTCAATTAATTATTTAAACATACTTAGTAATTTTTGAAGGTGATATTTTTCATTGGGCAACTCTCATGCAAACACATTTAAACAAATTAAATAAAGCATAAGATAGCCGCAATAATAAATCAAGCAAAGCGTAAAAAATAAGCATATTGGGCACAAATTATCCAATTGTCATGGTTTGATTATTCTTGGTTTGATCTTGAAGAAACACCATCTTGAATTTCTCTCACTCAATCGTCTCGAAAAAATATACTCCGCCTCGAAACGCCACGCCGAGTAGCTCAGGGATGATGCACGCGCATCCAAATGCCACTTGCCAAGTTTAGCCTCGCACGGGCTTTCGGCGTCGCCCTCGCGCTTACGCCTCGGCGTCCGGCAACTCCTCGGCGGCAGCGTGCCGCAGCGCATCGTCCGTATGCATCCAATTTCGCCCGCTTGCTGCCGTGGTACTTTTCAGCCCCATAGCGTCTCGCCGCCCGCTTCTGTACCTCCGTCACGCTGGTCGCTCGCGCCGCGGTGCCGCGTCTTCGCTAAGCGCCGCGCCCGTCTTGCGTGGCCTCGGCCCTCGGCCTAGCCCGGCGCCCGTCGTCTGCGATGTCGCGTCGCGCGTGTGCCTCGCCCCGCGCGTTTAAGCGCGCGCCGCCCGCTACGCCCGGTCTGGATTTTATCCTTTAATTCTTCGTCTCCGTCCTCGTTTTCGATTCGGTTACAATTTATTTACAAAAAATAAATAAACCTAGATCTAGACTAGTCTATTACATTGATCAAATCAAACAAATCCTAATCTACTCGTGGTTTTTCTCACGAGGCAAAACGAATCCGAACGAATCGAATTAAAAAACCACAATTTATATGCATGCATAAATTAACACATTAAATTCCATGACAATTGGATACCTGCAAAACAGATCCATCAATTCTACTATCCAATTTCAAATTTAATGTCCGCGAATTAAATTACAATTTGAAAAATTCAGAGCCCGAAACCGTGGCTCTGATACCAGTTGTTGGGGAATAAGTTTGCACAGATCTATTCGGGGTGAATATTTAAATACAAATTTAATTCTTATAATTATTACTAGCATGAATTAATCCTATATTAATTCAAATAATAATCCAACAACATATCATGCATATAATTAATTCACGTAAATCCTACCCATGCGGAATTCTACGAGTTTACATGAACGTACCTCTTGGGATAACAATGGCTTGGTTGATTAGACTCACCAAAAGAACTTCCCAAGTATTCCCTTAATCCTTGCTCAACAATCCGGTGGAAGGATACTCGCGAACAATTAACAAAAGGAAAAAAATAAACTTTGTTGCACCACTTTCGTGGATTTGCTAATTTTTCCAGCACATGGAATTGTACTTGGGAATGAAAGAATCATCCCCTATTTATAGAGTAGAGGTGGTCGAAATTTTAGGGCAAAATAATGTGGGAAAATCTTTTCTTGATCTCCAAGAAATCTTGAATATATCTCATATATTCTTTTTCCCATAATTATAATATTCCACAAAATCCCACCTACTCTATTTTTATGGATAATTTCAAAAAATAGGAGTAACAAGATTCCAAGATTTGGATCTTCTTGAATTTATGAGATATTCTTGTATTTCAAGAAATACATATCTTCCATAATATCTTTTCAAGAAAATCTTTCTTTCCCTCTATATTTCAAGATTTTCGAAATTTCTATTATGAATAACGAAGTGGGAGATTTCTTGAATTTAATGAGATAATCTTGTATTCCAAAAATACATGTCTTCATTCCATAACAAAATTCAAAGAAAATCTTTCTCCCCTCTTATCCATAATTTTCGAAAATTACAAGGAAAAAATAGGCAACAATATTTATTTTATTTTAAACACCTTTTTCAGTTATTGGACTATATGTTGGGCTACTCAGGGGGCCTTTAGGAGAATTAAGATTGGACCTTCTAATGGATCTTGAATTATCAATATTGAGCCACAATATTATTCAAGCCCATAAATATTAATTAATCCCACTACATAATTAATATTGCACTATTCATCTTAACCCATATTACAGTCAATATGGCTCCAGGTTATTATTTATCATGTTTAAGATCATCTAGCCCATTAATTAATTCAAGCCACTGAAATAACTTTCTGTTAATTAATATATTTTGTCCTTGGTCAAGGAACGGTTCAACATTATTATCCATACCGAAAACTAATTCCACTTGCAAGATTTGGTATGATAAAGCTTATGAACCTCCCAAGGGGGCAAATCGAACAAACGTACTTGCACACTGTTGTGTTCGATATAATTATTCAGCATAAATCAAACACGTAAGAGAGACACGTGTAATATTTATTAAAATAATCATGCTCGATGGACAAGTGTGCTCGCCGCTCACCGACCAAACAAGTTTGTTCGCCAGCTCGCCACTTGTCAACCAAGTGAGCAAACTCACCTACCAAAGTGAGTTTTGTTCGCCAAGCTCATCATTCGTTCGGCGGATCGCCGCTCGTCTAACGAGCAAGTTTGCTCGTCGGCTCCCCACTCACCGAGCAAACATGAAGTTTTGTTCGCCAGCCTACCATTTATCAACTAAGGTTTTTCATACAGACTGACCGAGCAAATAGGCATGATCGCCACTCAGATCAAGAAAGAAGGAATCAAATAAGCTGAGTCAAGTCTGAGGACACAAACAAGTCTGAGGACTCAGACAACCTGAAGACTCAGATATCCTGAGGGGTCAGTATGCTCGGTGCTCAGATATCCTGAGAGCTCAGACATCCTGAAGGCTCAGACAAACCTGAGGGGTCAGTATGCTCGGTGCTCAGATATCCTGAGAGCTCAGACATCCTGAAGGCTCAGTATGTTCGACGAGGACAGTATTCCGATATAAAATTGATATGGTTTAATGGGGCGAACAAAGCGGTCAGCCGAGCAAAAGATTGATTTGGACGACCAAAAGAGTGCCTTATAGACAAGCAAGTGCAAAGATCAACCAGGAAGACGAAGTTGAAAACGTGACAATATTACATGAATTCTTGCATGGCCCGAAGTTTCCAGCTCATGTTTGCCAAACCAGCTCATGCTTGTCGAAGTACTATAAATAGAAGAAAAAACAACAAGAGACAGGTTACAGAAGAACAAAAAAATATCTCCCAGAAAAAATAGGTTCAGAAATTTCTCAGAGGGGTAAGGTTCACAAGAAATTCGAGAGATCATCCATGCACACTGAAACCCTAGCACTCATACACCAACTCTCCAAATCATCTTGATCGACAGCGATTCATCTTCATGAGATGTATCATATATTGTACGTGTAAAATGTTTGGGATTATACTGAAAAGTATGCTTTTTACTTTGTATAATCGAAACTGAATTTTCAGACTTATTTACTGAAATAAATTGTTTATCACTGATGCTTTAAATATGATTGAATGTTACATATATTTACTGCATAATTGTTCAATAAGTCGTACGTGTTACATTGTAGTTAATTTAGTGATACCAGATCACAGAAGATTAAATTAACGATCTCTTGTAACTAAAAAGTACGCTATTCACGACCTAGATGGAAATGAACAACCCATCGCGAAAGGTTGAGGTGTAAAGCTCGATTGGTTTGTCTTGACCAAGAGATTACACTAGTGCATGGTGATGCCTTTGAATAGGACCTTCTGAGGAGGATAAATTCTTGAATCGAACAAGGAAGAATTAGACCTCGGTGATTTGTTGTTTCTTAATCTTCGTCCCTTAAATAGGATCACGTGGGATTGGTAACTATTGCTTTGACTTATCATGGGTAGCGAATCAAAGAGATTCAATACTTTTTATCTTGGGCAATATTATTGGTCACATGTGATTGCTAAGATTTAATACTAAGAATAGTGTGCAAGTACGCTTGTTTGATTTGCCCCCTTGGGAGGTTCATAAGCTTTATCATGCCAAATCTTGCAAGTGGAATTAGTTTCCGGTATGGATAATAATGTTGAATCGTTCCTCGACCAAGGACTAAAGATATTAATTAACGGAAACCTATTTCAGTGGCTTGAATTAATTAATGGGCTAGATAATCTTAAACACGGGAAATAATGACCGGGAGCCATATTGACTGTAATATGGGTTAAGATGGATAGTGCAATATTAATTATATAGTGGGATTAATTAATATTTATGGGCTTGAATTATATTGTGGCTCAATATTAGATATTCAAGGTCCATTAAAAGGTCCAATCTTAATTCTCCTAAAGGCCCCCTGAGTAGCCCAACAAATAGTCCAATAACTGAAAAATGTGATTAAAATAAAATAAATATTGTTGCTTATTTTTCCTCTAAATTTTCGAAATTTATGGATAAAAGAGGGAGAAAGATTTTCTTTGAATTTTGTTATGGAATGAAGATATGTATTCTTGGAATACAAGATTATCTCATTAAATTCAAGAAATCTCCCACTTGGTTATTCATGAAGGTATTTTTGAAATTTTTGAATATAATGGGCAAGAAAGATTTTCTTGATTTTCTTGAAAAGATATTATGGAAGATATGTATTTCTTGAAATACAAGAATATCTCATAAATTCAAGAAGATCCAAATCTTGGATTCTTGCATCATTTTTCGAAAATAATCCATATTTGAGGAGGTGGGATTTTTGTGGAATATTTTAATTATGGGAAAAAGAATATAGGAGATATATTCAAGATTTCTTGGTGATCAAGAAAAGTCTTTTCCCACATTGATTTTCTACTGAAAAATTCGACCACCTCTATCCTATAAATAGGGGATGATTGTTTCATTCCCAAGTACAATTCCATGTGCTGGAAAAATTAGCAAATCCACATAAGTGGTGCAACAAAGTTTATTTTTTCCTTTTGTTAATTGTTCGACAAGTGTCCTTCCACCGGATAGTTGAGCAAGGGCTAAGGGAATACTTGGGAAGTCCTTTTGGTTAGTCCATCCAACTGAATTCACTGCCATCCCGAGAGATATGTTGTTGCAATTATTATTTGAATTAATATAGGATTAATTCATGCTAGTAATAATTAAAGAATTAAATTTGTATTTAAATATTCACCCCGAATAGATCTGTGCAACTCATTCCCCAACATAAAACTCACAGTACTATATCCCTGGCTTGGAACGCCCCCAGAGTAGTCATTTCCTGACGAACTGGGTCAACAAATTCCTCTTATTTACAGTTTATTTTACACGTGCATATTTTGTTTGTGAGTTGTCTCCGAATTAGCCACATAATACTCTCGATAAAAAACAACTCGCGAATTGGATAGGGACTTAGCCTGTAGTAATTTTTTGGATGATTCAGATGAGGATTCTTTGCCCCAACCTCAAATTAGGTCTAGGGCTATAGATAGTGTTGATGTGAATAGGGATGATGATATTGAGAGGGGGGAAATTTTGATGGCTGTAAATGTCGATGAGTCAAACATAGGGATAGGCGACGAGCAAAATACTGAACTTGACATCCCTGTTGGTGTCCCTCATAGTCCAACATATAACGAGTATAATGCTCGTTATAGTTTTGATTGGCCCGAGCAACCTCATAGGACTAGTGTTGAAAATGAGTACCCAGCGAGCAAGATTGCGAGTGTAATCGATGTTAATATGCTCGCTCAACTGTATAGAAATTACGAAACCCCCAAAGATGTCTTTTTCTGGGCACCGGGTCCTGATGAGCGAGCAGACCAGCCCCCTGAGGGTTGTGTTGCTGTGAATTTGGACACAATGGAAGTCGGCCTTCGATTTCCACTCCATCCGGCTATCACCCGTTTGCTCGTGGAATGAAACATTACCATCACGCAGCTGAAGCCGAATGGGTGGCACATGATTATGAGCTTCCTGACTTTGTTCGGCAAAATGAAGCCCAGATATTATCCCTCAGCAGCTGAACTTGCTCGACTGGTGCATTTGACCTGTCCGAAGCGGCGAACATGGATGGTATTCATGCAAGCAAATGCCAAGTGCAAAATCATTAAGGATGTGCGAACAAGATCGCTGATTGGAAGGAGAAATTCGTTCGTTGGGGGCGATTGGAAGAGCCCAACTCGAAGCAAACCGGATGCTCGTTTGGACATCCGCACTGATTTTGGGGTTTATCGCGATAAGTATTTTTGTGTCTTTTTGTTCTTCGGTTTGAACCGATTTTAACTTACTTTTTATTTCAGAATTCAACAAGCGTCGGACAAAGAGACCAACGACGGCTATTTTAGCGGCGTTTAGCAAATTGATCTCGAGTCTCGCTTCGAACGATCTGTGAAGACCACGAATACCGTGGAAACGAGGAAGAAAGAGGCTTGTTCGTGCCCCCTCACCGTCTTTGTAGTCATTAATCCGTGGTAAGGATTGCCTCTTACATTTGCATAAACTTTGTATTTTTGCTCGTTGTTTCTTTTTTCTTACATAATGAATTGTTTTGCTTATAGCTTTCTCTCTTGTTACTTTTTTGCCGAGTACGTCCAAACATACCGAGATGGCTCAAGAAAAAAAAGACCTCGAGAGCTCGCTTCGAATTCAAGCCGGCCCGAGGCTCAAATAGCAAATCAAGGAGAAGCGAAAGCAGGCAGAGAAAAAAAGTCGAAATCTGCGTCCCCACCTGGGAATCGAAAATACCGAAAAAAGGACTACTCATTCAAATTGAAGCGGGATTTATGAATGTGCTCCGTCTTAAGAGACCAAGGATGGAAATCAAGTAGAGGCCGTCGCGAACAAGCTTCGGACGAGCACGCCAAGGCGAATAGGCTCGCATAAGCATTGATGTTTGTTAGGTAACCTGACCCCTATCGCGGCGATCGTAATGACCGCCTCCGGGTCGGTCCGGGTCCACAGATTGTTGAAATTGAGGTTGGCACATCTTCTCCACCTCCCACTGGGCCCGAACTTGGACCCCTTGAACCCTAAGCTTCGGTCCCCGAGGATAAGTCATTTTAGGATGGGATCCAAATTTCGGCAAACAGTACATTTTGTTAAACTTTTCTTCCTTTTTGGTTAATTATGTTCGCTTTTATCATGTTTATTTACTCGGGTGCATGTGTAGGTTGAGCGGGTTACGCCCTTGATGCCCAATTTGAAAAATTACTACTTGCTTTCGCCAAGTGTTATAAGGTTCCCGGTATTCGAGCATGTCCGTCAGCGTCTTGAGACTCCTATTCGAGCATGGACTACCGAAATGGAAAGAGACCACCACTTCGTCCAACACCCTTTGAAAAATATGCGACTTGACCTGGTACATCAGGGCCAACCTTTGGTCATCCTTGAGAAAGTGTATGCTGAGTGTGCCAACCTTCACGCCAACTATTTGGCTCTGATCAGAAGTTTTAAAGAGAAGGCAAACGAGCTGAGCAAAACTCAGGATGAACTGAGGTTGGCTCAAGGACAGATATCCTCGGCACAAGCAGATGTTCATAAAGCTCAGGAGGATGCTCACCAGGCTCAGGAAGTTGCTCACCAGGCAAGGGAGGAGCTAAATCATTCTCAGGAGGAGGTAATCAGCATACGGAGAGCTCAGGATGAGATGAATGTCGAGCTTCGTAGACTCCGAACTGACGTCGAGGCCATGGAAAATGAGAAGAATGTGCTCGGCCAACAACTTATCATTGCTGAAGAGACCAACCCTCGTTTGGGTCTCGAAAATTCAAGGCTGCACAATTAAGAATATGTTGATTCCATGTCGAACTTCTCCTACATATGTGCCTTTGTTGATGCCATCCGACCGCTTTCGCCATTATACGCCATTTTGCGAACAAATTGCCCCACTCATATCCAGTTTCCAGCAGTACCTGATCGACAACCCACCAGATCACAACCTTCCAATGTCTGACTTGAACGATCTGTGTGACTTCTCTACACTTCCTGAAGGGATCGAGGTTGATGATCCTATCCTGGATGAGGAAGACGGCTCAGATGTGAATATTCTTGATATTCTTTGGTCAAACTCTCGAATCGAGACCGGTCCGATCGTCGGGGTCTTGGTCGAACAAAGGGGACCTCCTGTGATCGAGCAAAGTGTACCTCCTGGCGAGCAAACTGGACCTGACCATGCTGGAGGAGCCGTTGCTGAGGGGGCCAAGCATGATTTGTTCGACATTTCACTTCCGTCCACCCCCAACTATGAATTTGTCCCTTAGTATAATTCTTGTTTTGCCGAACAGATGTTGTGTAATTTTTGTCGTCTTCATTTTTTGCTCGAACAGTTTCTTCAGTACTTGTGTAATTTTTTGTTTTCTTCTATTTTGTTCGAACAACTTGGAAATTGAATGGTTGAATTGCATATTGAACTGTTTCCTCTAACCTGGTTGTTGAGGATGAATGTTGTTGCTGATGAATGATTAATACTTGTGTTGCTTGATGTTTGCTTTGTTGCTTTCTAGTTTATGCCTCTTTTTCTTGAATGAATTCAAACATTAGGTTTACTATGCCCGCCTCTCGACTTCTTTTCGTTTTTGATTGTCTTATTGACGTTATAATCGGTTGATCGTCTTATTTAGGTGCGACCAGATGGGTTAACTTTATGAACCCCCCCTTTCTTGGTTCGCGATCGTCTTTTTTAGGCGCGATCACCCCGTCTTAGGGCCGTCTTATTTAAATACGACCCGTACTCATCACCCCGCTTTTCTTCTCGGGTATCTGTAAATCTGAGTCGTCTTTTACGATCAACGTACCCATTACTCGCTTTTTGTTTGCGGGAATCGGAAGTGAAACTTCGTTCGTTAGGTGAACATAGACTTGGGCTTGTTCGTCTTTGTTCGGGCCGCCCGGCTTAGGTGCGACCTCAAATAGGCTTCAACTAGAAAATCTTAGCAAACAAAAATATTTTTTTTGCAACACTTTGTATTCTATTACAACCTTTACATTTGAAGAAGACTATCTATTACTGTATAGACTTCGGACTATGGTTTTGAATTCAAACCTTGTCTTGAGTAGACACTAAACGGCCTCACCTTGTCCGGCGAATTGATGTTGACAAGCATGTGGCGATCATTCTGTCTACCCTTCTTTAGTAACATGCCCAAGCAAAGAAGAAGATAAGCTTTTGTCCCTCCCGGACAAGTTGTGATTATCTTGGGCACTGCGGACATAAGCATGTGGCGAAACCGCTTTTGCTCGCTTATATCGGCGTGAGCAAAATCCTCAACGCGCCATTTTGTCCCTTCATAGATGCTCGAGCATCAACATCCGCATGTTGTTTCGAAGGGATACCATGACATCCCTCCTTCGGAGGAGATTTTTGGGATCGTAGGGACTAATGATTTACTACTGCATAAGCAGTGGGTAATGTGGAGTGGCAACCATGACTCTGCCGAGCATCTTGAGTCCGCAACGAGCTTCAACCTGTGCTCGGAGTGTCATTTGGGGTAAAAAGCTCATACTAGGACAGATGCTTGATTCAAATGAATGATTCTTTGAATCAGTCTTTGGATTCTTCTTCATCTGGAGGCATACTGAACCAACTTTCTTCCGATAACTGTAGTATTTTTTTCTTTTTCATCTGTTTTTTCTCTGCTTTCTTCAGCTATCAATATGCCTCTATTTATAGTATTATCCCGAGCTGGTGCTGGCATAACTAGTTGGTGTTGGCCCTTTTGCTTGTAATTCCTCCTTTTGACATATGTCCGCTATGAATCCTCCTTTGACATCTGTTCGGCTTTTTGCCAGCTCTTATTCAAGGATTGACACTTTCCTTTTTTGGTCGCCACCACTTCTCGAATTGTCCTGCTCGTCTTAGCTGAATGGCTGATTATGTTCGGCCGTTTATGTTCATTTCAACTACGTGGCCGATTATGGTCGGCCAACTGTCTTCGTTCAAATGTGGCATTATGTTAAAGCGGTATCTTCTTCGCTTTCGGTAATATTAGGCCACATGTGCTCACTTAATTTTGTGTGGCTAATTTTGTTCGCCAACCTGTGCTTTTTTTTTAATGTGGCTGATTTTTGTTCGCCGATTATGCTCGTCATTCTTGATAATATTTTTTTCAAATTTGACGATTCCACGAGTAGGACAATGGGACTCCATTCAGTCCTCCAAATCATATGCCCCCATTTAACAAAAAACGTTACAGAACTCTAAATGGACCTTCTCATGCTCGGCCGAATACACCACTTGATACCCTCGTTGCTTCGTCTTAAAACCAGCTCGCCCACATTGAACCTGCGTGTTCGGACTTTGGAGTTATAGAACTTTTTCGACTCTTTTTTATACATGGCATTCTTGAAATTAGCCTCCGTTCTTCTTTTCTTCTAACAGTCTGCACTTTTCGAGCGGCGCTCGTCATTGATGTGCTCTCCAAAAGTCATTGTTCGATGACTCGTAATCTTGATTTTTTGCGGGTATAACAACTTTTCCGCACCAAATGCCGGGGCAAGCGGGGTTTCCGCAGTTGATGTTACGAAAGTTGTTCGATAGGCCCATAAAATTTCGCAACTCTTGACCCGTCCTCCCCCCTTGGAATTATCAAGTCGGCCTTGAGGGTATGCTTGATAATTTTATTAATCAACTTCAACTTGTCCGCTTGATCGGGGATATCTGAGTTGAGTAATGCTTTTTTATGCCCCAACGAGCACAATTATGTCAAAATTCACTTCCATCGAACTGTTTGCCGTTATCAGTTACTAATGACTGGGGAAGCCCAAAACAACAAATGATATTCTTCCAAACAAAGTTCCACATTCTTTGTTCGGTGATTTTGACAATGGCCGTCTTTTCCCCATTTAGTATAGTAATCAACGACAACCACAACATATTTTTACTCCCGATGTGCGAAGAGAAATGGGCCGATCAAATCGATCCCCATTTAGCAAATGGCCATGGGCTATAAACCCACACTAATTCTTCAAAAAGGGCTATGAATAAGTGGGACATGTACTTGGCACTTGTGGCACGTCTTGCGAGCATCTGTGGCGAATCTTTTTTAGAGTTGGCCAGTAATAACCTTGTCTGATTATTTTATGTGCCAGGACGAACCCATCTGTATGGTTTCCGCATACTCCATCATGGATTTGTTCCAGGATTACATGACCCTCTTCAGGAGTAATACACTTCAATAGTGGAAGCGAGAAACTTCTTTTGTACAAATGCTCGTCTAAGATAGTATAACGAGCAGATTGTAATCTCTGGCCAGTAAACATGCCCTTATTCTCGGGGAGAAATCTCTTTTTAAGTAATTCAGATTGAGTCATCGAGTTTTCTTGTTCTTTATCACATAGGCGACCATAAACTCTGAGGCGATGGCGAACAAGTTGTGACGACCACAATGTCCGTTGTGTTCATCACTCCTTTTGCTGTTGCCAGGCGTGCCAAGGCATCAGCGAACGAATTACCCAATCGTGGTAGTTGTTCTATGAAAACTTGTTTGAATTGCTCGAGCAACTCCTTTGCTAGTTGTTGATATTGTGAAATTTGTTCGCCTCGGGCCTCATACTCGCCTGTTACTTGATAAACGATTATCTGAGAATCGCTGTAAATCATTAGCCTTTGAATTCCCATTGTCATAGCCATTTGTAGTCCAAATGATCAAAGCCGTACTCGCTTCATTATTTGTGGTTTGAAATCAAAACGGATGGATGTCGTAAATGTTTGTCTAGTTGGGCTGATGAGGACTACGCCTGCTCCGGCTCTTGAACTTGTTGATGAGCCATCAACATACATATGCCATGGTTGGTCGACAACTTTTTTGGGCATTTGTGGATATGTCAACTTCGACCATGAAATTTGCCATAAATGGGCCGCTTCATTCTTGTTCTTTGAGGGCGAACATAATGCCAAATTGGTCTTAACTTCTCCGCCCACTTGAGTAATCTGCCTGCATTAATGCGGTCGGTGGAGGACTTGTCGCAATGGGAATGTGGTCGATTACCTCGAAAGTGATCGAAAAAAAGTATGGTTGCAATTTTTCAAACACTCATAACGAGAGCATATGCTAATTTTTCCGATGGAGGGGTATCGAGGCTCGAAACTTTTTTGAGCACTTGGCTTACATAGTAAATGGGCAAGTGTGTTGTCCCTTCGCTTTCGCATGAGCCTGGCCTAATTACATGTTCGGATGCGGCAAGAAGATACGATAGAGTTGTTCGCCAGGTCAGGGCTTAGACGATGTCTCGAGTATCTGCAAAGGTCTTTGTTTCAATGATTGAATGCATTTTGGCGATGCTCGGTCCATTTCAATTTTCCTTTCTTTAATGTATCAAAGAAAGGTTTGCATTTGTCCCCGATTAAGTGATATAAACCGGCTTACACGAGGCTAAACGTCCGGTTAATTTTTGGACCTCTTTCACACTCGCAGGGGGCTGCATGTCAAGCATGTCTTGAATCTTTGATGGGTTAACTTCAATCCCCATTGACCCGTTATATGTCCGAGGAATTTTCTGAGTGAACCCCAAAAGTGCATTTCTTGGGATTTAGCTTCATGTTGTACTCCCGAGTATATCAAACGTTTGTCGCGAGGTGGGTGATATGGTCTTCCTTGTGTTCGCTCTTTACCACAATATCATCAATATATACCTCAATTGTTCGGCCCGATGTTCGTTAACATTTTGTTCACCAAACGTTGATATGTTGCTCGGCATTCTTTAATCCGAATGGCATCGCGTTGCCAACAAAGACATATTTTTTTTTTGTAGAATCTCGTATTCTTTTGATCGTCCGAATGCATGGGTATTTGGTGATAACCCGGCAAAAGCATCCATGAAAGTCATGAGCTCATGGCAACATGTATTATCGACCAAATAATCGATATGCGGCATCGAAAATTATCTTTTCGGGCATGCCTTGTTTAAATCAGTGAAATCAATACATAGTCTCCAAGATCCATTAGACTTGCGGACGAGCATAGGGTTCGCAAGCCATCTTGGGCACTTCACTTCTCGAATCAGTTTATTGTCGAATAACTTTTTGATTTCACTATTCATGGCGCGTATATTTCTCGGACCGAACTTTTCTGCGCTCGGATTATTGAGTTTGTGTTGGATCAAGGTTGAGGGAGTGACATGCATGTTTTGGATCAATGCCAACCATGTCCTCGTGCGACCAGGCGAACACATCCAAGTTTGCTTGAAGATAAGTAATCAAATCTGTTCGAATTGGTTTAGGTAATTCCGAACCAATGAACACTTCTAACTCAGGTCTGTTCGGGTCGATATTGATGGACTCTAGTTGTTCGACAAGTGTTGCTCGTTTTCTTTTTTGTTTCCACCGAGGATCCTGGATCGACCCCGGTGTTAAATCATCAACCTCCATAGGTTCAAAACCTATCACGAGGTTCTAGGTCCGTTGCTCGTTTACGGATCAATACTCATTAGATCTGGGAGATCTGGGACATGAGTCACTATCCCGGACTCTGTGTTCGCGGGATCTGTGTTCGCATAGGGAAGTGTGCTCGTCAAATTTGTGCTCGTCAAAGGATATTTTGGCAATGTTTTTTTCTTTGGTTTGACTCTCCAATCTCCCATATTTGCTCCATCATGTTAACGATATTTTTGCTTTTACGGTGCACATGATAGCAAACAATCTCGAGCTTTTTTCGATCTCGCTTACTCTACTTCTTCCATCTTGTGTTGGAAATTTGACACAAGAATAATATCGTAGAAACGGGCGCTTTAAATTCTGAATAAGCGGGCGACCTAGGAACCCGTTATAAGTAGACGAGCATCGGCGATTACAAAATCTAGCATTCTAGTTAAATTGGATCTCCGGGTTTGGAGTTGATTCTAACTTCGACTCTAACCTAATCATACCATAGGGTCGGGTTACAGATTCCCCAAAACCCATAATGGTATGATCACATGGTTCAATATAACTGCTCAAGTCCCCAACTTGCTTTTCCATTTGGTGTAGAGTGTTGACGAACAAAATGTTCGTGATAAGCTCCTGATCGACCAGAGGCGGTCTTCAACCCAACTTAGACTAAAGCACCGATGGTTAGAGAGTCATTGTGGGGGTGATTATACCATCGAGATCGTCTTACGAAAACATGATTTGGTGAGAGGGGTGGCGTCTTTGGTGATGTGCTCGCCACCTTCACCTGATGGATGCTTTGCATGGCACGCATCTCCATCTTCTTTCGTTTGTTCGATAATGTTGGTGCCTGATAACATCCACCCACTGGACCATATTCAGGGCGTATCATGTGGATCTCTTGGCTTTCTCGACCTCTACCCACGGTGAGGAGGCCCTCTTTTTGGGTAATTCGGACCTCTTCGTGATTCTTCCGGGATCATTGTCGGATGTTTGTTTGGCTTTACGCTTACCCCTTCGATCTTCTATTTTTTACGTTAAAGAGTCTCGTCATAGCTTTTTAAGAACTGGGTTAGATGATTATCTTCGTATAGCTTCCAGAGTTGACGAAATAAATCGCGACAATCTTCTGTATTGTGCCCGATGTACTCGTGATAATTACAATATTTGGAAGCATTAAGCCGATGCTTGTCCATTATGATTCTTCGAGGTCTATCTAACATGTCCCGATCTTTGATTTGGTTAAAAATAGTTTCCGCTGAAATGCCCAGAAGACTTCGTAGGGCGTTTGCTTCTGCTCTTTCTTCGAATGGTTTGAAAGAGCCTGGGGATTTGTACCCCCCTTCATTCATCACTTTCTTCCCAAAAACTTTCTTAGTTGTTGTTTCCTGACCCAATCGTGACTGGGCGAGCAGATCCTGCATGGCTATGATCTTGGCAGCTCGCTCTCAGAATTCTGAATATGTGTTCGGCCAATCTTGATGCATGGCTTTCCACATGTCAGTATTCAAGGTCAGGCCTCCAACCACCGCGAGGATCTTGGCATCCTCTTCAACTGGGGCCCCATCATATAAACATTTATCAAATCTTTCGATGTATGCTCGGTCAGACTCACCTCTTAATTGGGAAAAATGTGCCAACCTTTGTTTTGGCGTTGGGCGAGCACACATGGATGAGAAATGGGACATGAATTGTTGTCCCAATTGAGCGAAAGATGTGATGGACGCAGCGGGCAAAGTAGAGAACCATCTATGTGCCCGATCACCCAAAAGTCATGGGGAATGATCGGCCTTTGCGTCGGCGTCGATGGCTCCCATAGCGATCATAAAGTCGAGTATTTCTTTGGGATGGACATGTGGGTCGACTTCGGCATCGAAAATGGGGATTAGTGGTCGGATCTTCACCACTTTCTCTTGTATTTAAAGCCGCCATGATCATGGGTGATAATGGCAAGCAAGGTATTATGCTCGCCGGGGGTGTCCTTTTGGTCGCGGCTAGGTCGGCTGTAAGCCTTCAATGGCTTTACGCATTTCCGCAAATTTTGTGGAACCGACGGACTTGGATCGGGGCATTTTCTCATCATAAGGACCCCGATGGGTCATGCTCGTGATAGGGCGGTCCCCCCCTTTCCAAGTTTGTGCTTGACTACCCAATCGATGATGGATAGACAATTTTGTTCCGGCCGATTTTTGTTCGGCATCGCGGATGATCATGATGATCCGAATGAGCGGGCATGTTTATCGGTTGTTGCTTCCACGGATCCTGTCGCTTTATTATTGCCGATTCGGTCTTTGGCGGAGAGCCTCAAACGTCCAAACACGATGGTCTAGACCCTTGAGGTCGTTTCGTCATCGACGTATCATCGAACTTTTTATTAGCCCGCGTCCATGCAACTTTTTTTAACTTGCTCGCTTGTCGGTGTATCGCGGCGTCGATCTTCATCATCTTGAGTTTTTAACTTAGCCAACTCTTTTTCAGCCCTCTCTTTCTGTGCTCGTAGCAAGAAAGTGATGGCCTTTGTTGTGGCCGCCAGATCATTGGCAATATCCTCAAGATTGATGGTCTCCATCGTTTGATCTTTGTGAAATTTGGCCGAGCCTCTTTTTTTTATCGTGAGGTCGACTTTGTCCCCGACCTCCTGTTTGTGTATTCCTAGATTGAGGCATTATATTTCTTTTTTTTTGCCTCGGCTAACTACGGGATTGTGTATAGGTTGGTTTTTTGGTACCACCCTCTTTCTAGCGCCAATTTGTTGCGAGTCGTTTTTTATGGAGAGTATTATGTGGCTAATTTGGTAACAACTCACAAACAAAATGATTAATCGAAAAATGAATCAGAATAAATAAGAACCGTTGAGTTCTTCCCAAAAATGACTACTCTGTAGGTATATAAGTGGAATGGATGTAACATTCCGAGTTTTTTTTATGTGAAATATGAGGTCTTTTATATAAAGAGGACCCGGCCGACAAATCATGAAGGACAAATCAATAAGAGTGCGATAAATTTTTAAGCCGCATGGATGATGTGCATAAAGCATGATGAACCATATCACCTCTGCACGATAAATCACGTGGTCTTTATCTTGTTGTTTTTTTTTCGTTTATAGTAATTCGACAAGCATGACGTGTGTGATAAATCTGATGATCTTTGACGTGTGATATATCTCGAGCACAACACAACACGATTCTTCGTATTTTATTTTAGCAATCACATAACCAATTTATTGTCCAAATAAAAAGTATTGAATCTTGTTTGATTCTCTACCCATTAAAAGTCAAAGCAATAGTTACCAATCACACGTGATCCTTTTAGGATGTCGAAGATTAAGAAATAACGAACCATCGAGGTCTAATTCTTCCTTGTTTATTCGAAGAATTTATCCTCCGAACCCTCGTCTTATTCAATGCATCGGTCATGCACCCCCGTAATCTCTTGGTCAAGACAAGTCAATGTCGAGCCTTACACTTCAACCTTTCACGATGGATTGTTCATTTCCATCTAGTCGTGAATAGACGTACTTTTAGTTACAAGGACCTCTTAATTTAATCTTACGTGATCTGGTATCACTAAATTAACTACAATGTAACACGCCCTAATTTATTGAGCCTCGGATCCGAAGAAATATATGTAACATTCAATGATATTTAAAGCATCGGTGATAAACAATTTATTTAAAAGAAATAAGTCCGCTTTCGGTTTTGATTATACAAAGTAAAAAACATATTTTCCAATATAATCCCAACAGATGTGATGATATCCTTAGAATTAAACTAAAATATCAAAAAGAAATTACAAACTTTGAAGTGAAATCTATATTAAATACACTTAAACTTACGTTACTATGTGACATCATCATTTAAGAGGAAATATATATGTTTCCCATATGTTTTGATTTGTCATGGGTTGTAGATACGTTAACTGTACGAGTTGGTCAATGTTTCACGATGATATGAAATATAATTTTTAAAAAAATATATTAATTTGTGCTAATTTGTAATTTATTTATATATATATATATATATATGTGTATCTGTATGAGACCGTCTCACGTGAATTTTGTCAATGATAATTAGGTAAATTGCTAACTTCTCTAATGTATCTTTCATTAGAGACTAATAAAATTGAGATATATATTCCCATATTCACAATATTGACTATATGATAGGTATATAATTAAGATAAGCATCCCCCTTGCAGACCTTCCACTAAAATTAAATTAAAGTGCAAGTAGCTATACTATGCACTAATGCCAACTATATATTATAACTAAATCATTTTATCCATGCTCATATTTTATATATAATATTAATCAAATTGCATTACATACGTGTGTTCTCACAACCGACATACCAACCCTCAACTATAAATATGGCCCTCTAACCCCAATTAACTCACTTCATTCCCTACTTGGCTATTTAAATTTTCCAAATTTCTTGTGTCACAATGTCTCTCAAATTAGCCCTTTCCATTGCAATAATCTTAATTATTTCATGCAATGAAATGAGTAGTCTTGTAGTTCTTGCTGATATAGGCACTGCTACTTCCTATGATCCTCCATACACTCGTAAGTACTCTATAGATTTGGGCCTTAGAGTTGGTATGTTGTGAAACTTGTTTATGGTGAAACTGATTTCTTTTTTTTACAGACATACTATTTAGTAATATAAATTACACCATTTAGTATTATAAGTCACACCATTTAGTTATCACTACCACACTCTTTGCTATAATATAAGTCACACCCTTCACTTTTATGAGTAATACTCTTTATAGTAAAAAATCACACCATTTACAGTAAAATGTCACACTCTTTAGTGATATAAGTCACACTCCTTAACCAGTTTCACCGTGAAACTTGTTCACACTATACTTTGCCCGAGACTTTTAAGCAAAAAGGTCCCAAAAAATTTGAGATTTTCAATTCAGTCACATAGTTTATCAATTGGTCCGATTATGGTCCTATCTTTTCGAAAAATCAAAAACAACATAGTATATATTAATTTATTTCTGATTTTCAAGCCATACGATGCAGTTTCTGATTTTCCAGCGACAAATATAACCAAAATCAAACTAATTGCAAGAGTAAATTGAAAAAATCTCAATTTTTTCGAAACCTTTTGCGGAAAAGTCCTAAATCATGGGACGAAATTGAATTTTAACTCGAACTCTTCATATACCATGAAAAAATTTATCCCACAAATGCATGCATGTATGTGTCAAATAATCTAACCATATACATTTATGTGTTGCAGCTACAAAGTGTCATGGAAATAGGCAGGATCAGTTCCCCTCAGGCAACCTGTTTGTGCAGGTGAGTGAAGGGCTGTGGGACAACGGGGCGGCGTGTGGGCGGCGCTACAGGCTGAGGTGCCTCAGTGGGAGCAATAGGCCTTGCAAAGATGGGACTGTTGATGTTAGAGTGGTTGATTTTTGCTCCAAAAGGCCTTGCCCTTCCACTATTGTCATGTCCAATGATGCCTTTGCTGCCGTTTCCCGATCCTCCGACGCTAAAATCAACATCGAATTTATCCAGTACGCATCCTATCCGTTATGTAAAACAGTTTCAACGTGCAATTTGTTTGCATTCCGTGGTTTTTTTTTTTTGGAATATAGATTTTTTTTGTCATATAACTTTGATTCATTTTGATTTTTATCCTGTAACTTTACAAAATTCAATATTTTCGTCCTGTCATAGGCTAGTTATCTTCTATAGTAGGTGACAAGACCAAGATCATAATTTATAGATTGTGATTTTAGTCCTGTAACTTAGAAAAATTCGAGTTTTTAGTCCTATCACCTACTATTGCAGGTAACTAGCCGGTGACATGATGAAAACGTCGAATTTTGTAAAGTTACAGAACCAAGATAAAAAAATCATAATTAGTAGGATTAAAATCAAAATGAGTCAAAATTACATGACAGAATGATTAATTTACCTTTTTTTTTTTTAACAGTGTTGATTGTTTTGTTAAAAGGTGATTGTTTTATTAGATATTAGTATCGGTTATTTTACTGTAAAGTGATATTTGTCGGGTTGATTATATTTATTATTTGTGCATGAGAATTGACTTGTGTTTGATTTTTTCTTGCAGGGTTTGACAGGGAATGTGGGCATTTGTCTAATTATGAGATAGAGATACAGAAAGTTAGCTAGCTAGATCAATTTAGCTTGTTACAGGATATGTAATTTAGTGATAAGGTAAAAGGTATTAAATTTCAGAGGAAGCAGAGTAATAATTCTCAATCCTCAATACTAAAACACTTCAATTTTCAATACTATTTAATTACTTACCTCAATATTATTCACGCTCCAATAATATTAATATGAATACTTATAAAAATTTTATATTAATAACATTTTAAAATATGTTTTTGCTTATGCTCTAAATTTATAAAGATTTGCTATTTTGTTTTTAAAAGAATCTTTAAAAGATACAATGTTTAACTATTTAAAATGGAATTATAAATGCGATGCGGTTATTTTCATGCTACACTATCGATCATTGTACAACAATACTTTAACAAATCGGTAATGCTGAGAGGGTGATTCACCTTGGAATAAATTTGTATTTTTCCATGTTATCCTTAATGAAACTTGATTTCACTAATTCATAAAAGACTTCATTAAAGATAAAATAATCAATACACTACTTAAAATGATAAAAATACCCTTACGTCCCTTAACATGTTGTACTATATATATTAAACATATTGTTTAGTACAATACATTAAGTATATAGTACAACATATTAATGCACTACTAAATAAGGTTATCATTTCATCATGGGCGGCACTTGTGTAGTTTATAGAGATCGATAATAAACATGTTCAACTCCTATTATTGGCTGTCAACTTATGACTAAGCATTATTTATTTATTAATTTGTGACTAAGATTTGAGGGGAAACTTAAAAGTGGGATATTTAAATTCATATTTCAATATCATAGATAATCTCACTTAGATATAATAATATTATCGATTTTGACGCGAAAATCATAAGAAAATTGAAGAGGATATATAATTCACAAAAAGAGAAAAAGAAATACTTGTATCAGTATGCGATAAATTCATAAATTAGACAGTGATCCACTTAATTATTTGGATAATATTTTCTCTTTTAAGAAATGAATGGATTTTTTGTGCATCAGTGCAATTTATATGTATTTTTAAAACGTTATATTTATTTTCACTGAAAAAGTT
Source organism: Stenogyne calaminthoides (assembly GCA_037126765.1). Classification (NCBI taxonomy): domain Eukaryota; kingdom Viridiplantae; phylum Streptophyta; class Magnoliopsida; order Lamiales; family Lamiaceae; genus Stenogyne; species Stenogyne calaminthoides. Next base: position 43,705 of record JBBCBC010000051.1, on the reverse strand, counting down.
CAATGCATTTGAATAGAATGGTGTATTTAGTGCAAATAAAATTGTATCTTAAAGCATAATTGTGAAAGTGATTTATAGACCATAAATTATGAAGTATAATATAATAAATAAGATAGTAAGATTTATATCATAATTCATGTATGAGGAGGCTACAAATTTTTATTTTCACAAAAAACGTTAAAAGGGATCTATTTAATTTTTTTATTTTTTAAATATATTGACTTATTGTATATCAGAACAATAATTCAGGATTCTAGAATGTAGATTAGTAGATGTACTTTTTTACCCTTTGCAAAAAAATGTCTAAAAACTTTCTAAGGCAAGAACGTGGTCCCACTCCGAAACTGGGTAACTAAAAATATTTAGTACTTGTTTGCAAACTCTATAAATTCTCTAAAAGTATTTATTTTTTTTTAAAATGTGTCTAACAGCTTTTAAAATAAATGTTGTTAAAACACTTTTAAGAGTTCTAAAATAGACCCTTAATGGGCTTAATGAAAGCCCAATGGACTCGATCACAATGAAAGTGCTTTTCTTATCCAAAACGCACATTCTTTTGAACCACTATTTTCAAATTGTTGGAAAAAGTTTGTAATAATACTATTATTATTAACTTTTAATATTTTTAGCAGTCAGTATCTAAGTTAGGTGTAAAGAAACCGCCACTATAAAAAGCTAAAACCAAGAATGACATACTCCAATCAATAACTTTTACTTGGCCAAAACAAGACCACAGAAAAGTTGAACAATCGTCTCTCAAAAAAACAAATTTCATATAAACATAATACGAAGACCCAATCCAAATTTATTTTTATTATGTTACAAAAAAGTACAAGTAGTAATTAAGTATGAGTTGGTACGCTGTGTACTAGTTCCTTTTTATAGACATGATACCCTTCAATTATCATGATTAATACTTTTTTATAGTATAAATCATACACTTTAGTTATCAATATTAATCTTGTTTGTAATATAAATGAACACCTTTGAGTTGATATCTTAATCGGTTTAGTTTCATGATTAACTTTCTGAACTTGTTCACCCTATACTTTGTCATTAATTATTGTTTTGATTATCTTTAGTACTACAAAAGTATGAGTTAGTTTTACACTTAACCACATGTTATGTAGTACAAACTAACTCTGAAATTCTGGATTGAAATTAATTAATTGTTATAATCCCTGCAAGAAAACCTTTTTATGTAGCAAGATGCATGTGAATTATAAGCAATTCCCAGCTACAAAGTCAACTCTAGTACCTAATACTACTACTAATGTCTATAGTTTAATCAAATTGAATCCAGAATAATCCCATCAACTACATAATAATATATACTTCATTTGGAATCAAACAAGTTACAAGTAGGCAAGTCCAGACTATAGAATTCAGGTCCAACCTTAGATTTAATTGAAGGTTCAATAATTCTAATAAAGTTGACTTCTTATTGATTTATTATATGAAATTACAACATCTTATCATTTAATCAATAAAATTAATAACAAAGTTAAATCAAGTCTCAACTTTTTAAACGTAAATCGTGTTTGAATAAGTTGAACAGGTCGAAACTTCATATGAAATTACCCTAGGGTAAATTACCAAACTGATTAGGACATGCTTCAATTAAGACCGAGTAAAAGTCTCAAGTCAATGAAACGCATCAATCAATATGGGTAAATTTTTCCACCATTTGCAATTTTCTACACTCTAATATTAAGACACATGCTAAGTCTTCATTCATGTTGAGACAATTTCTTACAATACTCAAGAAAAAGTCTTCATTCCAACCAATATCCACAAATCTCTTAATTAAATCAGATACAAACTTGCAAAATAATTCCAGCATTGCACCATCCATTGCCATCTGCTTCAAATCTAAAGCTCGACTCAGAACTCGAATTCAACGAATGAACAAAGATAACATAAATGTAAAGCAGTTGAAATATGGATTTGAATCATGTGCCATGTGGTTTTATAGTGTATTTTTTAGTACAATGATGCACACCGTTGGATCCAAATACACTATAAAACCGCACAATTTTAATGCACGTGATGGTCTTATACAGTACGAGATCCAAATCCATTGAAATACTCGTGCTCAACTAGTGTTCGACTAAAGTCCGTCAAGCTCAAACCAATTAGTAATCGAACAAACTCGAATCGAACAAACATTTTTACACAAAACACATGAAATTGAAGAAAGGCAAATTAGAATGATGATTCTTTTATGATTTGTAAGATACAAAATGATACATTAATCAACTACATGAGCAAGAAATGTGGATCTCAAACACCACCATCCATCCATCCCCCAAAACAAGAATCAACCAAATATTCAAGAACACAACACCCCACATCTCTTTATTTCCAATTCCACAACCCCAAAATCAAGATTGAGAATCCCCCTTCTTATCCTTATCCCCTTCCCTATCCCTCTCCTCCAACAGCTTCCCGGATTCCTCATCCGCCGCCTCCACCTTCTTCACCCCCTCCTTCGCCTTCAACGCCTGCAATTTCGAGTGGTTATAAAACCCCACCCCCACAAACGCCAGCCCGTACCCCACAAGGTTCACCGGCGTGACCGTGTCCTTAATCACGGACCATGAAAACGCAATCAACAGCCAGTCCTTCACAACCCCAGCCACATTCATAGTCAATGCCGAAGTCTTCCCCACCAACAGAAAAACCGCCAGATTCAAAGCAAACGCTCACAGCGAATTGCTCCCGAAAATACCCAAATCGAATTCGAACGAGCTCCGCTGCTTTAGCAGCGGATACTCCACTATCAGCCACGGAATCGACAAAAACGCTAAACAACTGGGCGCGACGTAGTATAACGAAGTAATCGGGTTCAAACTGATACCCTTGGAGGTTAGTAAAATCTGAATCATGACTAACCGGGTGGCTTCGAACGCTACGGCGCCCAATTGGAGGAAAACGCCGAAGGAATCGTACTTCGCCTCGCCGTAGGCGGCGATTGCGACGCCGATCGAGATCGCGGCCATATTTGACATGGTGGCGGTTTTGTAATTGTCCTTTTTGAGTAAAATTGCGATTGAGTAAACTGCAACCGGCATTAGGGCTTTTAGCATTTGGATGAAGGAGACGGAGAGGTAGATGTAGGCGGAATTGGAGAGCCAGAGGGAGAGGGAGTAGAGGGCGCCGATGGGGAGGACGGAGGAGAGGTAGACGCGGCGGGAGAGGGCGGCGGGCTCGACGAATTTGAAGATGCGGACGGCGGCGAAGGCGAGGGAGGAGCAGAAGGCCATGTGGATCATGGTGAGGGAAATGGGGAAGGGCCAATTGTAGAGCTTTTTGTCCAGGATGTATTTGTTGTAGACGATGACGGTGAAGGAGAGGAAGATCCAGACGGCGACGTAGGCGTAGGAGAGGATGATTTTCTTCATGACGCCTTCGGAGAGGGCGGCGCCTTTCCCCATTGCGGCGGCGGTGCGGCGGTGGGGGAAGGGAAGGAAGGGGAAAAGGGGGGATTTGGGGGTTTGGGTTGGATGGGAAAAAGGGGGGTGGGAAGGGAGTTTATTAATAAAGGTTGAGTTGTTTGTAGAGTTAGTCACGTTGACTAATGGAAGCGTTTGAATGGGTTCAATTTTAGGTTTTTTTTTTTTTTTTTTTTCATTTGAGTTAGGAAGGTTTCATTTGATGGAGATGATATCGCGATTGGATGTATATGTTGACGAATGTGATTCGATTTGACGTCTAAAGTTTTAGGCTGTGTTTAATATTAGTTGGAAGGATAATGAGTATCGTTAAGGGGTTAATCGGGTGAGATCTTGTTTTTTTCATATATTTTAACTTCAAGGGGTGTCTTGGTAGTGTGGGCTGGTGTCTTAATGTGTACACTTTATAATTAGGAGTATGTGTCTATCTAGATCTCGTGTTCGAAACGTCTAAGGTGCGATTAAATTTTTAGATGAGTCAATCTATACGGAGCTTTGTTCTGGCTTGAAGCGGGGCTCCCGTTAGTGGACGATGGGTTCTGGTCCACCAGATTAGTCTTCTTGGGCCGGATATCAAGTTTTATGATAAATCGTAGGGTCAAGGTCATTTGTCTTATGATATCGTATTGTACAAACTTGTACTGCGTCAATTATTCATTCTACATAAATGAGTCAGTCTTTTAACTAAAACGTGAAGACTAATATTACTGAAATGTAGTGAATCCATGGATCAAAAACATCAATTGTCATTTAAAAATGCATTTGAATCGAACTTCATCCATATTAAATTGTTCACTTGATAAGTCTCTTTCCAATAATAAAATAAGAGAATTCAGCCCACGAGTGAAGTGGAGTGTTAGAGAAATTAAATAAACGAATTAACTTCCCCTCTACAAAGGTATATAACTTGCACAGAGATAGATTGTTGTTTAACCTTTCAAATAATCACTCGGATTACTGGCATTTCAAGAATATAAAAAAATTGGCTACTTATGTTTACCAAAATAAACATTACTAATTTTCTTGTCTTTTTCTTTTTGGACAGACATTTACTTTGATTTTTTATTTTATTTTTGGCTAGTTATTTCATTTAATAAAGTAAAAAAAAAAAAATCGTCATTTCATTTTCTTATTTAAAAAGAAGCATTTTTACAAAAGGCTAAATGGAGAGATGGAATAATCAAACATCCACATCCCATATTAAAAGAGAAATTTTCTAATCCCTACTTTTTTATTGTGAGATTTTCTAAAGATAAAATCCAATCTTATTTCTTGAAATATTGTGAGAGAAAATGGAAGTAGGAATTTTTTGAGCAATGAACCCACATGGTTGATGACTTTTGATGATGCAAAAAACAGACAATATGAAAATCAGGGTCACATGGCTTCACACACAACCTTACGACTTATGAGCGGAAAATGAGGGAAAATTATTATTATTAAATTTACGAGTAGGTTTTAAAAATAAATGCTTCTGAAATATTTTTTAAAATTTTAAAATAGACATTAAACGTAATTAAATTATCAAAAGCAGACTGGAAATTTTATTTAAATTACTAAAAGAATTCTATAGTTGAATATAATCAAAGTTGCGAAATAATGTGTCGATGCAAAAATGAGACGAATAAATAAAATGACAAAGAAAGATGTCTAATTTTATAATGTTTTCAAAATGGGAACCCATTTAATTTTAATTTTTTTAAATGTTGATCTATAAAACAACAAACATTTCGTGTTACATTTTTTCCATAGCTCTCATTTTCTTCTACTATATTTGCTACAAGAAGTTTCCCTCTCAATCTTTTTTTAATTGGAAATAGAAAAGGACGTGAAAATTGAAAACACAACCAATTTCTTGTCCTTTTTTTTTTTTTCCAATACAGAAATTAATAATTAAAGACGATTTCTCTTATTCATATGCCCCTGTATTATTATATCATAATGCCAAAAACTATTTCGCGGACTCTGCAATTGTATATTGTTATTTTCTTGAAACTTTTTTTTTTTTTTTAATGATTAAAAGAATCAAGATAGGTTATTGGAAATGTCCATTAAATAAAACTTAAACAGTAATCAGTAATCTAAACTTTTTTGAAAGAGTGAGCAAAGAAAGCATTTACATTGAAAAACAAAAATAAAAAAAACATAGAGTTAAGAAAATTCTTTCTCCGCAAAACAAATACGTCCTGACTAGTGCTTACAGGATAAATGCAATGTCTTCAAAGGTAAAACAGTTTCGACTTTTGCATTAATAGCACCACTGAAAGTAAAGCTTCGGCGAACGAAAACGAAGAAGAGCAGAACGAACTCTAAAATGAATGCAGAAAAAGTTTTCATAAAGCGTATGCAGTGGGTTTTCTATGTGTGTAAAAGTGTTATTCGAAGTCAATGTAATATCCTATGTATAAACGAATTAATAATGCAACGTCGTGGAGAAAGGAGTGGAACGATCACGAAGTTCATGGAGCGATTTTAGCCGCACGATCTCAGGGAGTTCCCTGACTTGGGAGTTACGAAACGTCTAGGTTCAAAGAACCTTACGGATAAGCTTTGACATGTTGTCTCCGCACGAAATTCCTTGAATAAGTTCAATTCAAATATTTTGGGTCGGACCACATTCGAATGAGTTGGGCCATCCTATCCAATTAAAACAATTGCGTCGGTAGAGTTTTTGGGTCTTCAAAAAATTAAATGGGTTACAAAGTCCACCAAAGTCCAATTGCCAAGACAATAACCCGAGCACTGCACGCGCTTGTGGTCCACTGGTAAGGTACTCATGCACCTTAATTGAATAACTTGAATTTACTCCCCAAATATATGCAAGGAACTTTCCTTGCATACTTCCTATGTAGGATAAGTGGGAAAAACTATACTCAAATTTTCTCCAATCCATTAATATTCATCTTACTAGATGTTGTGACGTTTCATATTCGCATATTAATTTTCCACTCACGAAAATTTGATTTTGAGATTTTAAATATATCACGATCATCTACTCCTCGAGTAGAGCGATCCTATCATAATTAATTTCCAAAATGTTAAGATTTGATCCTCCAACTATTTGATTAAACATAAGTGTTTAAAATATCTCATAACCAAATTTTCAACACATTTGTCATTTTTAATATTCATAATTACATACTTTATCAACTCAATTCCTAGTTTTTTAAGATTTTTATTGCCTTCCTAATTCAAATTAAAGTCAACTTAATCCGACCTAATTTATTCATGGATGAAAAAGTCTCGTTACATTGAACCAAACTTATTAGTTATTAGACTAAACAAATCTTTATTTATGTATTGGCTAGTTTGACTATGCAAACGTGATATTTCCTTATTCATCCACACCCTTTTCAGTATTTTTATCCAATTAAATATTTTTATATATAATTGAAGACAAAAACTTGTGTGAACCCGAGTTCACCGTGAACTCGATTTTTTAAGTATCACTGTTATGTACAAAAATTTTTCACTATTATGCATAAAAACTATCACTCTTATGCACAAAAACAATCACTGCTTAGAAAATGTTTTACATTTTTAAACAGTGAAAGTTTTTGTCCAATAGTTTTACCCATAATAATGATAGTTTTTGATCCTTCAATGTTTTAGAGTTCAATCCTTTACAAAAAGAATTACAGTTCATCTAAAAGTACGAACTTATAGAAAATTGTATTATTAATTCGTTCATTGATATTAATCTCTATTAGAGAAAACGAAACACACTTTTAAAATACACAAATCTCGTTCGTCAAATATCTATAGCCTTTTCATTAAGGTTCTTGAATTTAGTTTCACTCCCAGGAGGTGTAAAAATCTTGTCACAATTTTTAATCTTTTCCAAAGCAGTGGATAATCACCTGATTTTAAAAAATCTGCACTTTGAATAAGAGCATTCACAGCATCCGTGTACAAAACTCCGCATTTATTATATTTATTTTTCAGTACAGGATCATGTGATGTCTCTATTTCTCGAACATGAATCTCGTCGTAATTAAATTTTAAAAAATTTATCCCCGTTGTAATCGTCTTGTAGGCTTGATCGCGTGACGTGGTTGGAGCGAGGCTGTGGCTGCATACAAATGTTAATGAGAAAAATGCAAGGAGTAACATGTTACGTGATGTGAACATTTTTTTCTTAATTTTTTGTCTTTGAATTTTGTGGTGTTTTTTTTTTTTTATATATAGAGAGAATTGTATTCGGTTTTTGTAGATTTTTGGAGTGAAAAATGGCATACTTCTTTGTTTAGAAAATCTGGAAATTTTATTAATTTGGATTTTCTGCAAATCTCAAATATTAATCCTTCACATATGTGTATACTCTATTTTTAGCAATTATTTTTTGTGATTGAATATTTGAATTCATTGTATTTACATATTCTTCACAATTGTGATCATGAAATGAAATGCTTTTAGTAAATGACACTATTTCAGAAAATGAGTGCAGAATAAATGTAACGTACTATTGCTAGTTTAATCCTCATGTACAAAATAAATACTATTGAATATCTTCACTTGGCAAAAATGTAACATCATAAAATAGGTGATTTTTTTTTCTTCACTTAGTACTATAACAACCATCATATTGTATTGTGATTTCATCAGGAAAATCTCCAGGACTCGTCGACGATCCAAAATCAGTCGTCGTGTTTCCAGGCGACGACGAAGGCAACGACAGGCACAATTCTGTAGGACGAGATGGTGGCAATTTCAACAACGGCTCGTCACGATTCATAAATATTTGCACCACTTTCCTCATTTTAGGCCTATGCATTTGTTCAGGGTTCAAACAAGCCAACCCCACAATCAAACTTCTCTTAACTTGTTCTTCGTCGTATGCCCCTTTCAACGTGCGATCAATGCACGATAGCAACGAGCCCTTCTCGTACAAACTCCAAACCCGGTCCACTATACTAAATTCTTCCATTATACCCTTTGATCTCCTCCCACATATGACTTCAAGAACCACCATTCCGAAGCTGTAGACGTCTGACTCTGGCGTAGCGCGCCCCGTGTAACTAACTTCTGGGGCTAAGTACCCGATAGTTCCAGCCACCATCGTGGTGATAAACGTGTTGTTTTGTAGTAATCTAGCTAGGCCAAAGTCGCCTAGATGAGGATTGTAGTCGGAGTCTAGCATCACGTTGTTTGGCTTCACATCACGGTGCACTATAGGCGTGTCGCATTCTTCGTGTAAGTACAATAAAACCGATGCTAGCCCCGATAGAATCTTGTACCTCGTACTCCAATCGAGAATGTCGTTGCCTATGTACCGGTCTAGGCTCCCGTTTGGCATGTACTCGTAGACGAGCAGTAGCTGGTCTCTGTCGTGGCACCAACCGTGTAATTGCACCAAGTTCTTGTGCCTTAACCGCCCAATCGTGCATATTTCAGCTAAGTACTCCTTTTCACCTGATCAAACATAAACTTTCCTTTTCAAAGTGTCACCTTTTAGTATACGAAGTATAACCTTTTACCATATGAAGTATTACCATTAAAAACATTTTTGAGTTTATGTGTTACTTTTGTCAAAGTGACTAAATAGTGATACTTCGTAAACTGAATAGTGATACCAAGTTCACAGAAGGTTTTGTCTTTAAACCATAAGGTTCAAGAATGTAATTATACCTTGGCTTGAAGTTGCATTGATTTTCTTGACAGCTATAACTTTAGGAAGCTCAGAATTCCTCATAACCCCTTTATAAACACTCCCAAATCCACCTGTTCCTAAAAGGTTGTCTTTGCTGAAATTATGAGTGGCTTTTGCAAGGTGTTTATAAGTGTAAAACTTGGGCACGTTGGCCGCGTTTTTTGTCAGCATTTCCATGTCGTCTCGTCTCTGGTGCACCGCTTTTCGTCTCCTCATTCTTACCATAAACAGGACAACACATATTGATACAAAAACCACAGAAGTTGGGACAAGACTTAGCATAAGTTTCTTGCATTTGTGACTTTTTTCATGATCTAGGGACTCTTCTGGTAATACATACAAAGTGAAATTCCAATCAAGAATCTGATGCAATTCGGACATGTGGCCCGTCGAGCCAGTGAATCCCACGTAAGAGAGACGACGAACTGTTTCTTGCATGATTATCTTTTGTGTCAAGAATTTCACCATGTTTTCTCCTGCATACGCAGCGTATATCTCGAGATTATGCCCCATCCATCGTACTCGATTCTGATCATGATTTTCCTCCCACTCTTGAGATCAATACCAATATCAGTTAGGCTTCTTACAGCCAATGGATACTCAACGCTGCCCGTGTCGATTGCTATGTGATTCTTGTCTATGTCTCGTGGATTCTTGTACGTATCGAACTCGACAGCAAGTTGTCGAAGCGCCCCACCTGATGAAATCAACCAAAACATCAGAAAATTGGCAGAGTATTAGTTGTTTTCAATGAAAGGTATTAGTTGTTTTCACCGTAAAGTATTATTTGTTTCAACTGAAAAGTATTAGTTGTTTTCACTAAGAGTATTAGTTGTTTTGACTAAAAATTATTAGTTTACCTTCAGTTGAAGGATCCATGATTCCTATATATGAACCGTAGCTGTCTCGTGGCGAAGGGCTATTATCCTGCGCGATGACGAACGCCATTCCATCACCGGAAAATGATGAATTCGACGTGATTCTGATAGTGAAGGTGGTGGAGAAAGACGACGGCCACACAGGAACAGGAAACCGGAACAGGACTCTTCCTACCTCACTCGTCTCTTTCGTCTCATCAGGAGTGATGTTTAGGCTCCCGTTTTTGGCGTTTACCGATCCCAAACAGATTATGTCGCTCCCGTTTTCGCAGCTTGATGAATCGAATGATGGGAAAGAGAAGTTTTGTGATCCTACAAAGGTGGGAAATGCAAGATGGATCAAGAAAATGAGAGATGGAATGTTTGGCAACATTCTTGTGTAAGTTTCTGTGATGGTGTGATCATTTGTGCTCATAAATAAAGGAAGTAATTCAAGAGTATGATGTCTGGATTAAAGAGAAAGATTCTTGAATTTGTTTTGCTTAGATTACAGTTTTAGTTCAATGCTACAAGACCTCAAGAACAAGAATGTTTGACTTAATCTTGTCTTTTTAACTCTTCTTACTGATATTTTAGATAATTAAATACCAAAACTTCATTCAAACTAGTAGAGTTATATATGATATGAGTTCATTATTTAGGGTGATTCTGAAATGAGACACACTTGTGTGAGACGGGGCATAATTTTGTCATCGACACTTTAACACTTTAAAAGAGGTGAGTGTTGATTTGTGATACCTTGTACCCCGTCTCATATGAGTTTTTGTCTTCTGAAATACCAGAAAACTAACTGACATAATCATGTTATCTAGGTTATTAAATATTATGTTGCAGACTACTCTACTCTCCTTTAAACTTATCAAGTCCATTAAAATTAAAGAAAATAATACAAAAATTGTATTTAGGCTTTTAATGTTATAGAAATATTGAAACTTATGGTAAAATAGGTTGCAAAATGATTGACTAGACTTGACTTCATTTAAACATTTTTTTTTTTGGCAAAGTATAGGGTGAACAAGTTTTACGGTTAAACTAGTTAAGGAGTGTGATTTATATTACTAAAGAGTGTAACTTTTTATTATAAAAAGTATTACTCATAAAAGTGAAGGGTGTGACTTATATTATAGCAGAGTGTATCGTAGTGATAACTGAAGGGTGTGACTTATATTACTAAAGAGTGCGACTTATATTACTAAAGAGTATGCCTGTAAAAAAAAACCAATTGGTGAACAAGTTTCACAGCATAACACTTTTTTTTTTTTAAAGAAATAATGGCGAATATAATTTTATTGCCGAATGAAATTTATATCTACCAATTTTTTCAAAAATTGAAATTAATTGATCAATTTATACACAATTTTTTTAGAGTGCATTTGTTTTGGGACTCACACGGATGGACTTAGGAATTTGTATTTCCCGTCTTATACGAGTTTGAGATTTAGAATCTAGTTTTCAAATCCCACATTCAATCCACACCAACAAATATCTATAAAATATATTATTACTCTTCCCAATACATCACACTTTATCTGACTTTATTACTCTTACCGATATGATATAATAATCTGATATTAACGTTGATTTGACGTAAAGTTAAATTACACCTCTTTCAAATTTCAAAATAAACACATATATTTACTTATTTATCAAAATTTTAAATCGCGGATTTTAAAAAACCGCGAAACTTTAAAGATGTACACTTAAATTCCAAAATAAACACACCCTTATTTTCATTTCGTAGCTAAATGTATAAAGCGTTCACGTTTTATAGCATGTGTACTCTTTAACGTTTTCTCTACTGTTATTATCGAATTCGTGCAAGGGTAAAAAGGTCAAGAAAAACCACTCCATTATTAATAAAGCCGCTGGCTTTCCGCCATTCCCAAACCCTATCATCGCTCTGTCTACAAATATCTTTCGTTTCGTATATTTCCTAACAATTTTCTCTGCAGAAATTCGAAGCTTATAATTGGAATACGCAGCATACATTTTCTTCAGCAGGTAACGAAGCAACAAACCCTAGTTTTTATCGTTTCAAGTTTGTAATTGAGTTATGTGTAAAGATTTTACAGTTTTTCTATATATTGTTTCAAGTCTGTAATTGAGTTATGAGCGAAGATTTACAGTCTACAATGAGATTTATTGTGTTTATTTTTGTTGATCTGTTGTTTCGAGCAGCTAAAGTAGCAAAAGAATATGACTGATGTGAAGGAGAACGATGCTTACGAAGAGGAGCTTCTCGACTACGAGGAAGAAGACGAGAAAGCGCCTGACTCGGTCGGTGTTAAGGTTAACGGCGAGTCCGCGAAGAAGTGAGTTTCGAGTTTACTGAGTTTATCTATCCATATGCATGCTTTATTAGTTACTGTGATCTATCTTTCCATGTCGTATAGTATTAGATCAGGTTTTTAATTCGCTTGCTTAGTTGTTTAATGTAAAAGCCCTCTACTTAAATTAAGTTTTAATGATGGAGAGCTGCTGTTTTGGTCAATTGCTAACTTAGTTGGGTTTTCTCTTTGATTAGATAACTGTCATGTATTTCTTTGAGCATATAGGGATGTTGTTCACATGTTCGCTTAATGACATAGCATTAACTCAAGGTTTTTTTTTTCTCCTTGGGTACAGGGGTTATGTGGGGATCCACAGTTCGGGATTCAGAGACTTCCTTTTGAAGCCAGAGCTTTTACGCGCTATTGTGGACTCAGGATTTGAACATCCATCAGAAGGCAAGATGCCTTTTCTGCATTCTGAAATCTGAGCTGTATTGAATGCTGTTGTATAATGTTTGCTTTTAAATTGGACAAGCTGGAAATGATTTTCAAGTTGTGTAGTCTGTATAAGTTTTGTTAATGAGCTTGGCTTCGTATGAGATCTTTTAATTGATAGATTCTGAAATTAAATGATGGCAGTATATGTTGTTGACATGTGGTGACTATGATAATATTATTTGAAGAATTTTTCAATATGTTTTTGCCAAACTCGACAACAAATCCATCTTAGGTTTTCTTAATCAGCCTGGTTCTTTTTAAGATTTTATTAAGGTCTTGTATTGAACGTATTTGATTCTAGCTTGGTCGAAAGAGCGATAATTTTGTCTTCTTGTTGGGCATTATTTTGTGTAATGCATTTGATGGTTGTCCAATTGGGTATAAAACCTTCTTCGTCCCTTTGTTTAATCAGTATCAACATAAAGCAATTTTTGTGATGTATACTGTATTACTAGGCTGGTGTTGTCTTTCTAAACTATGTCCCTCTTGATCTCTTTATGATGTTTATCTCATTCCGTATATAGCATTTGAATGAAGTACCACTTATAAACAGAGACTTACAACTGGTGGATTAATATGTTTCTCAGGTAAATCATTATTATCACTCTACCTTGGAGAAGTTGAATGGTAACACTTTTTATATTGAAACTGAGGTTTCCTTGGATCAAATTTCTTTGGTTGTTCGTCAGTTCAACATGAGTGCATTCCTCAAGCTATTTTGGGAATGGATGTCATCTGCCAAGCAAAATCTGGTATGGGGAAAACAGCTGTATTTGTCCTCTCAACATTGCAGCAAATTGAACCAGTTGCAGGCCAAGTTGCTGCCCTTGTCCTATGTCATACAAGAGAACTAGCTTATCAGGCATGCATTTCAACATGAATATTTTTTTCCTTGTGCTTAAAGAGATTGGTTCTGTGTCTTCCAGTGAAATTACACAATTAATTATTTTTTGTGTCCGCTTTTGCCTTTATTGAATGATAGCGGTCCACTTACCTTGCCCACATGTTTTCTTTGCAGATTTGTCATGAATTTGAGAGGTTCAGTACATATTTAACAGAGATTAAAGTTGCTGTTTTCTACGGTGGTGTCAACATCAAAATACACAAAGATCTTCTGAAGAATGAATGTCCTCACATTGTTGTTGGAACACCGGGTAGGATTCTTGCTCTGGCTAGAGAGAAGGATCTCTCTCTGAGAAATGTGAGGCATTTTATACTGGATGAGTGTGACAAGATGCTTGAGTCTCTAGGTAAGCCTTTTCATGACAACATCTATTCCCTTCTCTTGACTAAAAGGATATGTGCTGTCAGTTTGCTGACTACTTATTGTACGCAATGGTAGATATGAGGAGGGATGTACAGCAGATTTTCAAGATGACTCCTCATGACAAACAAGTTATGATGTTTTCAGCTACTCTCAGCAAGGAGATCCGTCCAGTTTGCAAGAAATTCATGCAAGATGTAATGTCCTGTGGCCAGTCCTTGAATTTAGAAGTCCATATTTCAAATTTCCCAGATTCCTACAGGCTACACTTGGTGAAGAATGCAGCAGCTGATGCACTGTATACTTGCCATGTCGTGTTAATCTATGCAATTGACAAGTGATGGTTCATTTGAAAGATTCAGTAGTTTGGCATAGAAGGTCAACATGTTCAATATGCAATGCTCGTTCTTGGTGCAAATGCACTTGGCGTTTAGGGAATTTTTTCCTCTGTTCTTTTTATTTTTTTGGTAGGGGATTCAAGAGTTTTGGGGGTGAAACTCATGTTGTTTAGATTATAAATAGCTGTTTGAATAGCAGTGGTGGCATTTAGTCATTATGAGTTGGTAAAGTACCTGGAAGGAGATAATTCAGATGGCCAAGTACATCAATTGGATCTTTTTTGACCGTCATTCATTTCATACTGGATACTTTAGCTTCGGATGGGCTCCTAATATGCTTTACTGTGACATTTCTTCCTTTCAGCCTATGGAAATTTACGTGGATGATGAGGCCAAGTTAACCCTTCATGGTCTTGTTCAGGTTGGATTTTACGTTCACTGTATTTAGTTTGATCTTTGAAGTAATATTTTAACTTAACATGACTCTGTGACAGCACTACATCAAATTGAGTGAGATGGAGAAGAACCGTAAGCTAAATGATCTGCTCGATGCGTTGGATTTCAATCAAGTGGTCATCTTTGTCAAAAGTGTAACTAGAGCAGCGGAGCTAAATAAGTTACTTATCGAGTGCAATTTTCCATCGATTTGCATTCACTCTGGCATGTCCCAAGAAGAAAGGTTTGTGCAATGTAAAATTGTAATTGTTCTTGTCAATTGTTAGCCTTTTCTTTTGCTTTGCTATTAACTATTTATTGGTAGAATCAGTGGATTATCCATTTCCATTTAAGGCAGAGCAATACCATGTTTCTCTTAGATGCTTTGATTAACTTTTCAGATTGATGTGTCAGATGTTGGTTATGCATGCATTTTCCTTCATGGGAATGATATTTGCAATTCATCAGCGTAGTTTGTGATATGGGTTACAAATGAGAGATGAATTATCATTTCCTTTTATGTCTCAAATGTTCTATGTTTTGGTATGCAGATTAACGCGATATAAGGGATTCAAAGAGGGGCATAAGAGGATTTTGGTAGCAACGGATTTAGTTGGTAGAGGAATTGACATAGAACGAGTTAACATTGTGATTAACTATGATATGCCAGATTCTGCAGATACTTATCTACACAGGGTAAATTCCTTAGTTCTTTTTTTGATATTCAATTTATGGCTTGTTCGTTTTGGGTATCCTGGTGAGGAACAATAGCTCAAGGGTAATCTGGATACTTTGTAAACTACATTCCAACCATTCACGTTACTGATATTGTTTTCCAAATCCCTTAATTTTAATTACAAACCACGGTCAAAGTTAAGTTCAACAATATTCCCAGTGAACAGTGCAGTTATACTTTATCCAATCAATCCTGTCACACAAATCAAACAAGCCTTTAGTAGTTGGTTATTTGAATGATTAATGTGGACTCCTCCCCTCAAGAGTTCTCTTCAAATTTTAGGTTGGCAGAGCTGGAAGGTTTGGCACCAAAGGGCTTGCCATAACATTTGTTGCGTCTGCATCTGATTCAGATGTTCTTAATCAGGTAATGATATTATCATGCTTAATTGTCTAGCTATTTTTATCTGTGGCTACTGACATTCTAGGGATGTGCTAACATGCGCTAACAATGTGTTGCAGGTTCAGGAAAGATTTGAAGTCGATATTAAAGAGCTCCCTGAGCAAATTGATACATCCACCTACAGTAAGTTAGCCTTTATTTTTCCTGTACCTGTCCTGGTTTGCCATTTTAGTGTTACATAAAAAACTGAACTACCATTGCAAAATCATGAGGTCACAAATAACGTGGCACTTGTCTACTTGAAGTGAGATATGTCTCTTTACTTTTCCATGTTAGCAACTTTGTAGCACTTGATTGTGATATATCCTAGTCACTTGATATTTCTCAAGTCATGGTAGATGTAATAACTTGACACTTGATATGTCTCAAGTCATGGTAGATGTAATAACTTGATAGTTTTGGGTTCATTGGCATGATATTATGTGTGAGGGCATGTGTCAAGTTTGTATTATTCATTATTTGGATCAAGTATGCAAATTCGACCTCTCTCTTTAAAATGCCTAGTTGTACCACTTAATTTCTTTCTTAAAATTTGTGATTCCTTTGTTTTTGCCAACTAAGCAGTTCTCTGCACTTTGTCCTACGAGACGTGGATCATTTTTTCTTGAAAGAATAGTATGTTTTGTTTTGCTCACAGCATCCTCTCTCTTATGCAGTGCCATCTTAGAGAGAGAAAAAGACCTTGAAGAACCCAGGTCTTTTGCTCGGATAGGTAGAGGATGGATTGGAATGCCCTACTTAAAACTCTATTTTGTTCAATTCTATAGATATATCGAAGCCAGTTATGTTGAATAGCTGATGATGTGCGCTTGATTTACTGTTTGTTCGAATTTTGCGGTTGCTGTACCGTCTGTTCAAATTTCATGCTTGCCAGTTGCCTAGCCAGAGAGAACTAGCCAATTAGTCTTGAATATTATGTTGCCTGCTCGACTAATGTTCGACATTTCCTTTAATTTCTTATCGTGGTATTGCTGTGATTATAACCATTTATTTGCTGTGTTGAAAGATTCATCGAAATCAGAAATATGTTTGAAATTTATTATGTTAATCAAATTCAGTTTGAAGGTACAATCCCAAATCGGATACAAATAATACTTCAGTTTGGTTTTCTATTTAGTTACTAAAATCACAGGCTTTGCATGAAATTAGTCATCTGCTTTGGTAGCAACTCGGCTGCCTCTGAATCAGGTTCCCAAACATGAAAAACATGCTTTTCATTCTCATTCTCAATCAAACTCACTCTCTGCACGCCCTTTTTCTTGAAAAAATCTTCATACAAAACTCCTCTCTTTGAAGAAATCCAGCCCCTCAACGAACACCGCCCCCACTCCGCCTCCCTCTTGTCGAAGTTGCACCTGTAATAATCACGGTCTGCTCCTTCCGGCAAGGCCAGCTTCCAAAACATATCATTCATGGCTGCTTTATCGCGCGAGCTTTCCTCCATCTCCAGCTCCAGCTCCAGCTCCAGCTCCGTCCTCGTTTCACTTGCGAAATAGGGAATGAATTGGGATCAACCCTTTAACCCTAATATTCGAAATACCCGTCTCCATGAGCTTTAAAGCAACATGATGAGCTATGTTCCCACCGGCGCTATCACCAGAGAGGAAAACACTGAAAAGGTCAGCATCACGAAGCCAGGGTTCCGACTCCTTGTTCAAACCTAACCATTCGAGCGCATCGTAACAGTCGCCGTAAGCCGTGGGGAGCTTGTTTTCAGGTGCAAGCCGGTAATCGCTTTAGCCGTGGCCGATAAGTTCCCCAACAACACGTGGTGGGTGGAGCCGATGCAGAACGGGGAGGCGTGGCCGTGAGTCGCCGGAGGTGTGAGCATGGTAGATTCTAGCTGTTATTGGAGAAGACTTGGAAAAAGCCTGGTGTTTCTGCAACTAGTGACATAGTGAGAGAGATGATGAAAGATTATGGGACTTTAGGGGTTGATTTGTGAGGTGTTTAAGTAAAAGTTTGTTTTGTGGGGTTGGTGGAAGGTGGATATCATGGGGTAGGAATTGTAATAATCTTGAAAGATACTAGGTTGGATGCTGTTTGGGCATTTGTATGACATGAAAACTGTGGAATATGATGCAAGAAAGTGATGTATATGTATTGTAGGTAATAAAAAAATAAACGCGCCAGGTAGGGGTCGAACCTACGACTTTCTGCTTAGGAAACAGACGCTCTATCCACTGAGCTACAGGCGCCTAATTGATAATTTTTTCTTATGTTATTTATTCAACTTGTTTGTACTTTGTAGTATATAATTTGTTCAAGTTAATTTTCTTCAAACTCTTTTGTAGTGTCATATCCTTAAATTGCTATTACTAATATCACTATTGTAATGGTTTTCAAACAAAAAAATATCACTATTGTAATATAAATTAAACTTTTCAATATCACGAGTAATATCATTTTTGTGGTAATAAGTCATACTCTTCAATTATCACGATTAGTATTATTTAATAATATAAGTTATACTCTTAGTTAGTTTCACGGATTCCTCGTGTGAAACTTATTCATCCTACTTTATAATTAGTTTGTGACAAAAAAGTATGTATGATAAAGTATCATACATGAATAGATCTTCACCATAATATTTGGATGAGACGTCTCATATAAGATATTCTCTTACTTTATTACCTATTTGAGCATAATAATTATGGAGGCACAAAGTGTAATGTGGACTTATTAGATATAATTATGTTTTGAGAAAATTTTGTGTGAGACAGGTTCCCTACTAAGATGCTTTATTTTCATATTAAAGCATTTTTCAATAAATGAAGATAATCGTACATTCTAGCCATTATTGTAGATTTTCAATGCGCTTTTTTTGAAAAACATTTTTTTCACACTATTTGCATTGTGCAACTCAAGAAATTCTTTCGATAATTTTGATTATTTTATTAGAATGTATTTGTTAATTAGTAATATTAATTATTCATATTAAATATTTTTAATTATTTTTATTATATAACATTAGTTGTACATAACATTTAATGGTACACCCAATTACTACCCTACTTTTTAGTTTTTATAGGGTTAAATCCTTAAACATAGAAAAAATCATCATTACCAAAAAAATCTTCTCAAAATTTGTAACTTTGTTTACCCTAATTACTATTCTTCAAAATTTGGATATTTCGTGTCAAATAAAAGGCAATTTTGATAAATACCAAAACAAAATTTGTAACATATATAATATTTAAAAAAACGAATGATTTTCTGAATTTTCTTATACTCGTTTTAGAAAATATTTACTACAGTAATATATTTTTTAAACAAAAATATAATAAACAGAAGTTTCTAGATTTTGCTTTCAAAAAAAGAATCAAAACCGTAGACACTTTTGAAAATCAATCATTCAATCAAAGTATCAAACACCTTGTGTGCAGTCCTTTCGTACCTCGCAAACACCACCACCATTCCCGCGTGAACCCAAACGGCAAAACCCCACATTGCTAAAAAAAACCACACAAGAAAAATGAAAAAGAAGCTTTTTTTATACTCCAATTTATAGTCTTTTCATTCTCCCACTCGCCCAGAAAGAGTAGAGTTCATTGATCGACTATTGAGGGGTAAGAAGTAATTCCCTAATTGGGATCTCTGTAAATTGTTTGTTCTAATTTTAATCTTGGGTTTTTTTCTTACTAGCACTGATTAATCGCTTCTTTCTCAGTCTTTTTTGTGCAATTGATGGCTTTCTTGGCTCAAGATTCAATCTTTACTTATGGGTGATGCAGTTGTACTGTGCTTGATACCTTCTTGGTGTTTTTCTCACTAAAACAGTGTATTGTGTGATTCAATTGTTAGATAATGTATGTTGGCATCTGTTGCTAAGTGTTTTATATCTGGGTGTTAGTTTTTGTCTTTGATCTGTGTATCTTGTCATGAACAATGGAATTGATATTGGGGGCTGTTGTGATTTGTTTTCTTTATACGAATTATTTGTTAAAATCGAACCGTTTATGGATGGAAATATAAGGGAAGAGATGATTCAATCCCTTGACCTCCTCTAATATAGAAGAATTAGATGAATCTGAGTACCAATTATGTTAACGAGAGCTGGGTTTCGTACTTCTACATGACAATGAGAAAACTGAGCAAATATAACAAGAATCTTTTATTATCTCCTTCATCAATTAATGTTATTTTGCTCTAAATTATGTGCATTGTTTCTTTAACCGTATTTTCTTTTCCTGTTCCACTCGAGTATAAGAATCTTTGGTCGTTGGTTTGCTCAAGTTAGTTCTGAACCTGTTGATCGTTCTTGATTGATGCTAATTTATATTGATCCAATGTGTGGATGATGTTTCTCTACTGTTTTTTAAATTGAAGGTTTCTTGTAATTATATCGATGCATCACAATTAGGAAAAATGTTTTACACTCTTACTTCCTTCAAAGTTAGAATGATAATATTGTTTGGGTTCCCTGAAATATACCTCTTCAATGCAATCACTCTTTCTCCTGAACTTCACAATTTGCGCTAAATGAATGCTATATTTTTTTGCAGATTTGACGTTTACATAATGGGATCTAAAATGGGTGACAAAGACCTGGTTGTCACTCAAATTAGTGTTGGGGGGCTAGGCAATAACATAACTGCCAGAATGCTTTCAGATTTCTTTGAAGATAGAATCGGTCTTGTCTGGAGATGTCGATTGAAGACTTCCTCAACTCCCCCAGAGTCGTATCCAAATTATGAGGCTGATATCGAGAGTGTTCAAAGAAAGAATGAATATGCAAGGGTTGCACCCCATGCATTTGTGCATTTTGCAGTTCCAGATTCTGCAACACAGGCATTAAAAGATGCTCATTGTGGCGAACTTACATTTGGCCTGAAGTCTTTAAAGGTCAGTCTGGGCCCGCAAAATCCTCACCGTTTGAGGGAGATGAGAAGAACTACAACGCCCTATAAGCTAGCTGATGTCACAGTTGAGACTGGAGTTATGAAGAGCAAAGACGAGTTCGTTGTTCACTGGAGGGGCCCTAAAAAAGGCGTTGATTTGCTTATTGATCCATTCAATGAGTCGTGCAAACTACATTTCACAAAGGAGACTGCTTTCTCCTTTAAAGATGAAGCACGAGCTGCAGTCATAAACTGCAACTTCAAGATCGAGTTTCTAACCCGAGAAATCAATGAGATAAAATGTCAGAAAAGTGTTTCTTCTTTGGTGGTTATGTTTCAGCTGGCATCATCACCCTTTCTTTACTACAGGACGGCAGATGATGATATCGAAGTATTAGTGCCGTTTGATTTGCTGGATGATGATGATCCGTGGATTCGCACTACTGATTTCACGCCAAGTGGCGCGATTGGTAGGTCGAACACTTACCGAATTTCGGTCAAACCTCGAAGCATTTCACATCTCGAGAAGGCCTTGAAATATCTTGAATCGCGAAGGGTTCGAATTCATCATGCAAGTACAGAAGGGCAATTCCGGTTGCTTGATGAGCCTGAATTTGGCATGCCAATGTCTGATCCATTCTTATGCTTTCAGTATAAAAAAGGTATATCATTCAATATTATGTTCTTGGTGAATGCTGTCATGCACCAAGGCATAATCAATCAGCATCAAATGTCTGAAAGTTTTTTCGATCTTTTGAGAAATCAGACAGAAGAGCTGAATACAGTTGCACTCAAGAACATGTGTTCGTACAAACGTCCCGCTTATGATGCAGTCAAAGCTCTACAAAACGTGCAAAGATGGCTGATGAAAAACCCTAAGCTCCTTGCGAGACCACGGGAGATGGATGATGTTATCGAAGTTAGAAGATTGGTCATTACTCCAACAAGAGCTTATTGTCTTCCACCGGAAGTGGAATTATCGAACAGAGTCCTGAGATATTACAAGAACATGGCTGATAGATTCTTAAGAGTTACTTTCATGGATGATGCTATGCAAACACTTAACAAGAATGTTCTCACATACTATCCGAATCCTATTGTTAGAGAGGGTCCCTCGAATAATCACCCACAAAGGACCACCATGTTCAAACGGGTAAGTGACATTCTAACTGACGGGTTCTATTTGTGTGGTCGGAGGTACTCTTTTTTGGCATTTTCGTCGAATCAACTAAGAGACCGCTCAGCTTGGTTTGTTGCTGAAGACAAGAATGTTAGGGTCGAAGACATTAAGGAATGGATGGGAAGGTTCAATAATCGTAATGTCGCAATGTGTGCTGCTAGAATGGGGCAATGCTTCTCTTCGACTTATGCTACGGTCGACGTCCCATCATCAAAAGTCAACCCAATCAAAGATGTTGAAAGAAATGTTTATGTTTTCTCCGATGGAATCGGTATGATATCTGATGATCTTGCAAAGGAAGTTGCCGAGAAATTGAAGCTGAGCATGAACCCGCCGTGTGCTTATCAGATCAGATATGCGGGTTACAAAGGGGTTGTCGCATGTTGGCCCGATAAAACAGAAGAATTCCGGTTACATCTTCGACCAAGTATGAAGAAATTCGATTCGGACCATACGATACTTGAGATTTGCTCTTGGACCAGATTCCAGCCCGGGTTTCTGAATCGTCAAATAGTCACACTTCTCTCTGCCTTAAAAGTTGAGGATGATGTGTTCTGGAGAATGCAAGAAATGATGGTCTCAAGACTCGATCGAATGGTTGAAGATACCGACACGGCTTTCGATGTTCTTACTGATTCATGTTCTGATCAAGGGAATACAGCATCGGTAATGTTGGCTGCTGGATTTAAGCCACAAACCGAGCCCCATTTACGAGGAATGTTAACGAGCATCAGAGCTGCGCAGCTAGTGGACCTTAGAGAAAAAGCTCGAATTTTCGTCCCTAAAGGAAGATGGCTAATGGGCTGTTTGGATGAGCTTGGTGAACTTGAACATGGTCAATGCTTCGTCCAAATATCGAACCCTTCTTTAGAACAGTGTTTTGTGAAGCATGGAGCACAGTTTTCTGAGACGAGGAAAAAGCTTAAAGTGGTTAAAGGGCTTGTGGCAATTGCGAAGAATCCCTGTCTTCATCCTGGAGATGTTCGGATTTTGGAGGCAGTTGATGCTCCTGGTTTACATCATCTTTATGATTGTCTCGTTTTCCCTCAGAAGGGAGATAGGCCTCATACGAATGAAGCATCTGGGAGTGATTTGGATGGAGATCTGTATTTTGTTACGTGGGATGAGAATCTTATTCCTCCAAGCAAGAGGAGCTGGACCCCGATGGAATACGCAACTGGAGATGTTATCACACTGCCCCGCGCAGTGAAGCATTCGGTAATTAATCTGTTTTTGGTATTTTTGAAACCTTTTGTGAACCAACTTATTCTGTAAAGTAGCTATCTTTTTGTCATTTTTTATGCTTTTGTCACATATATCCTTGGTTTTTTTGGTCATTCAATTTTTGTGCCTGTGGAAAAATAGGTTTGACTCTTCTGTGATGCATATAACAGTCTTTATTCCTCGGTATAACTATTTAATTTGAATAATTCAGAGGTTAATTGCAGGTAAAAATCACAACCTTTCGCAAATTGCAATCTAATCTGAACTTCTGAATCTTGGCAAACAAAATCTTAATGTAATTTTCTATTTTACAATTTGAACCAACAGACAGATTTGTCCTGCCAAAAAATGACGTGTCACCTACCAGGCAATGAATAATTAGTCATGTAACATGTTTAGTTTTTTCTGATGGCAATGAATAATTCTGGGCAGGAGTGAACCTATCTGTTGGTTAGAATTGCAAAAATTCTTAATTAAGGTTTTGTTTACCAGGATTGAAAAGTTCAGATTAGATTGCAATATGCAAAAAAAGTTATGATTGTATCTGCAATTTGCCTAATTCAGAATATGATGGAGATAATTTATATTATGGGATAAACTAACTGAGATTGTTAATTGCGAGTTCTTCGATTTCTTGTCCTTCGGAACTTGTGCGGCTTTCTTGGCATTATTTGTGTTGCGACATAATTGGTTTATGTTTAACATGATTTGCTTTTCTGCAGGACATTATTCAATTTTTCACGAGGAACATGGTGAACGAAAGTCTTGGTGCTATCTGCAATGCACATGTGGTTCATGCTGACATCAGCGGATATGGAGCTTTGGATGGGAAATGCACCAAACTGGCAGAGCTTGCAGCCATAGCCGTTGATTTCCCCAAAACCGGAAAGATTGTGAATCTCCCCAATGAACTGAAGCCAAAACTTTATCCCGACTTTATGGGAAAGGAGGAACTTCAATCTTACAAATCAACCAAAATTCTGGGCAAGCTTTACCGTAAAATCAGAGATTCTTACAACACAGACAATGAAGCTCCACCAGAAACTACATATCCATCAGAAAACATCTCCTACGATCGAGAGTTAGAGATCACAGGTTCAGCAAGTTTTATTGATGATGCATGGAATATCAAGTGTTCGTACGATGGCCAACTGAACGGCCTTTTAGGACAGTACAAAGTGAATAGAGAAGAGGAAGTTGTTACGGGTCATATATGGTCTATGCCCAAGTTTAGCAACAAGAAACAAGGGGAGTTGAAGGAAAGGCTCAAGCACGCCTACAGCACTTTGAGAAAGGACTACCGAAAAGTTTTTGAGTACATGGGGCCCAATTTCGATCAACTGTCTGAAGATGAAAAAAACATTATGTACGAAAGGAAGGCATCAGCTTGGTACCAGGTTACATACGAGGAAAGCTGGGTAAAGAAATGCAAGGAATTGCATGAGGTGGACGAAGTTAAGAAGTCAGTGATGTTAAGCTTCGCCTGGATAGCTGCCGATTATCTTGCACGGATTAAAATAAGGCGCAGAAGGGCGGAAAATGCTATCTCCAATAAACCGATTGATTCTCTGTGCAGATATCTCGCTAATAAGATCTGATCAGGTTCTGATTTACTTGTTTCTTTTCCGTATGGCTGCAAGGCCTCTCTGCCATATTTAGAAATGCCATTTTGCATGGGCATGATGGTCTTTTCTACCCTTTAGTTTGTTATTGTTCGTTTTGAACGCGTCCTATGTGAGTTCGATTATTAGAGAGGAAGAATATTTAACTCATAAACCCAGTGAGTCATTCCTCTTATCTCCAATTGGTTTTAGGATGGAACCTCGCTTGGGTTGGCTGATGTTCTTCCTTTTGAATGGTGAAGTTCCCCGTATTCCTATAGTTTTTATTTGCAATAAGTTATCTGTATTTGCTTTTATTGTGGAGAAATTGCCCAGTACAATAGGTATTGGAACTGTCTTCAGTGTTTAATGTTTATCAATTGGTATTGAACTTTTATATATATGATATCTTGTTTTAATTATGCATTGTTATCATCTGGGCACATGCTTTTAACCTTTGTCATATATTGGATATTCATTTTACAGTTAAATCTTCTGTATTTTTACTACATTATACGAATTCGCTTCTAGGTATACAGTTGCATTGTACCTTAAGACTTGTTATAGGTTTAATGTTCGGCAAGTTTGTGGGAAAGATTATCTTCTACCAACACAAAATGGACTTCTCAGTTACCTTTCCTTAAGAATAGCCTGGGTGCGTTTGGTTCACTGGACTTGATTGATTAGGTATGATAGGATTGAGTAGGATTTAGTAAAATTGAATTGATTGGACTGGATTTTTTGAATCAAGATATGCGTTTGGATTGTAGGATTTCATCTACTAATCCTGTACTGAAAAATCTATATTTATGTTTGGATTGAAGGTATTAGATAGGATACCTATTGAAATGTCATAAATACCCTTAAATTGAATTGAAACAGTCACATTTCATTCTTGTGAATCTATTCAAACAATAGAATGACAACATTGTAATATTGCACTTGGGATATGTTCTATCCCACCTTTCACATGGGATTGACATATCCTTCCATGGAGGAATTTAATACATTTTGTACTCGGGCTGGAAATATATCCTGTGCCCTCATCCCACAAATCAAACGGTAGATTAGTTGGGATTAAAATCCTAATCTGGGACTATCTCGATCAATCCCGCAAACCAAACGGGACCATACGGTATAAACTAGTTTGATATAACCCCATAGACTTCTACCAGTACCACAGAGTTATAAGAAGTCATAGTCTTGTAGAAAAGCCCTTGTGGTGTGCATAATTGCATATAACTCATATATGCCAAATTTGTTCACTTTTCATTTACCATCTAAAGTAGCTTACTAGTACTTATCAGCATTGATGATCAACCAACCAATTCAGTTGAGCATGTGACAATAGTTTAATATATGAAGAATATACCAATAAGTATAGGCCACATGGAGTATTTTTTTCTTTCAGAATCCAAAATTCCATTTAAAAGTCAAACCTTAGTTGAAATGGGACAGAGATTTTTATTACTAGAATAGTCCCTTGAAAGAAAGGGCAACATCCACAGCATGTGCCTTGTTCAATATGAAGAAATATCAATATGTGATTTGATGCCTTTTTTCTTTCTTTCATTTCTTTCATCTTGTTCCAAATATTTGATCTTTTACCACCCTAGTTCCATGGTTATGCAGTAATGCACTTGTTCCAGAATATTCGATTCTTTTGAACGGTGAAATGACGTGTGTGACGTGTGGCGTTTGGATCCCTAAATCGAGTTCTCACCACAGGGCATGGTACAGGAACATCATCATCTGAAAGAGATGGAAGTCCTGAATCTGTCCCAATCTTTTGTCCTTATTATGGGAATTTATGAAATTGAAAACTGTAGTTAGTAATTCCTGCTGTTTGAGTGCATTTTCTTGAGACCATTTGTTAGAGAAAAGAACCAAGAATAAGAGTTTATTGACTAATGATAGGCTGAAAACAAAGTTTAGGAAATAGTTTTCCCCAACCGGAACTAATTATTGGAATTATGCTTCTTGATGCCTTCCTAACTCATGGAGGGTTTTATTAATAACCATTACAAAATAAGTAAATATTACTCCCTCCGTCCCAAGATGATTGCTACACACAAATTGGAACGCAAACCAAGTAAAGTGGGATAAAGTGGGTTTGAGTGGAATAAAATAAGGGTGTTGTGAGTGTATTATGTTTGTTTCCATTTTGGGAGTGTTGCAGTAATGTTGGGACGTCCAAATAAGGCAAGTGTTGCAGTAATCACGGGACGGAGGGAGTAATTACTTTCCATGAAATATGCCATTTTAGCCCCTTGAGTTCAGCCACATTATTGTCAATCCATGATTTATGCCCATCACTATTCAGTAATGCACCTCATTCTTCATCTTATTGTTTGCTCCATCCTTCCTGTTTTAGATTGTCTATTCACTGTTTGGTTCGTGTTTTAGCGAGCGAGTTTGTTTATTAGTGTATGAAATGATAAAGACTTTTAAGGAGGTGTAGGATAGATGAGGGGTAGGACTATCATATATCGCCTTACAAATCTCTTTATCATTTCAAATACGAATAAACAACTCGCTCACTAAAACACGATCCCAAGTGAATGATTAATATAAAACAGAACGGAGGGAGTATCTTTTTGGAACTCACATTTAAAAAAAAAAAATTACCAGGAGCTGATACAATAACGGGAAAATAAAAAATTATGTAACATCATGCAAATCAACTGTTATTATTAATGCCTGAAGTACATAAAAGTATATGCAGGAGTATACATTGTTTTATTCCAGTAGAATTTAGCTGTATACACATGGTTATAATTAAGGTGTAGGACCTTGGTGAAGTAAACCTATTCCAGCTAATGACAGGGTGCCCTCTGATACCTGATGAGTTTCTGAAATTACAATTTCACCCTTCACCTGAAATTACAATAGAGTAGCTCTTCAACCATCTGAAGAGCTACTCTGTTCTCCTCGTCCATCGGGTCGACGATGTCATCGGAAGCTTCCGATGATGTCGATCCCGAGGAAAGAGATGGAGAGCTCCCGTCTTTCTTGAGCTCGACTTTCATCACCCAGTGCGAGCCCGACTGCTTTCCGGCCCGCTTTTGCCACACTCCTAGGTTAGAATTGTCGTTATCGAGCCTTAGGCACGTGATCGAGGGGGCCGGCTTCTTGCAGCATTTCTTCAGCTTGGCTCCTAGGATGTCGGAAAGCGTGGGGAGCACTGCGGACGACGACGACTCTGCATTCCGGGTCGGGTCGTCCGACCCATTTTCGGCAACCGGGAAGTTGGTCTTTGCATTATGACCACTCATTAGTACAGCTGCTTGATCATACGCCTTTGCTGCTGCTTCTGCTGTCTCAAATGTCCCCAACCATATCCTTTTCTTCCTAATACAAAACCAAAAACACAAAAGTTCATAAATGTAAATATATTATAATAACAATAAGTACTACATTTAAACAAAACTAGGACTTTTTCTGTGCTATCCTGCTGGACAGTGCCCAGAAGGACTTTTAAGTTGTTGCACCGCCTGCTTTGATGTATCGTACAATACAGTACAACACATTAAGCAAGTAGTACAACATCCTAAAGCGCTTTCTCCCTCTAATAACAATAAGCACTACATTCGAACAAAACTGAGACTTTTCCTGTGCTATCCAGCTGGACAGTGCCCAGAAGGACTTTAAGCTGTCGTACCGCCTGCTTTGATGCGTTGTACGGTACAGTACAACACATTAAGCATGCAGTACTACACCTTTAAGCGCTCTCTCTTTCTCTCTCTCGTCGTACAATAAAGGATGGCGGATTTCTGACACCCAAGAGCCCCACTGGCGTTGCCTGACACCTCTGAACTTGTTCGATTGTACCATGATTCTGATTCTGATTCTGATTCTGATTCTGTGCAGAGGTTGGTTAGCTGCATCAATGTGGTTGTTCTTCTGAGAGGATTTAAGTGTATAAGAAGAGGTGCTTTAATGGCGGTTGTCGGTGGTGGAAACAGGGGAAATGGAAATTTGTGGGAAGTAAAAGCTAAGAGTGTTACTTTTCTTACGTGGGTGCAATAAAAGCTTTCACCAAACAGACCCTGATATTGATAACCACTTCTGTTTTTAATGTAACTATCCTAGCTCATTACTTCTGTAGCACATGCATGCTTATTTCTTCTCCCAAGTCTTTGATTTCTATAGGACAACTTTTTGTATCACATATTTTACTTTTTGTATCTTTATTGTCATTGATTGTATTTCAGTTGGTTAAGCATAGAGCTGGTAGAAAAAACGAGCAGCTCGAGAGCTCGTCTCGGCCCGTTAGATTCGATAATCAAGATTTTTTGTAACTCCATTATGCTTGTTAGACTCGTTTTGAGTTCAGGCGAACTCTAATTCTCAGCTCGTTAATGTAATCGAGTCGGCTCAAGCTATGTTGGACAGGAGCTCGAAATCGAGTTCGAACTTCAAGTACTCGACTCGGCTCGAATAACAACTCTAGTTATATATTATATATTTGTGGGGCGGTTGCAGAAGAATATGTTTTGAGGAAGTGATTTAAGTTAGTGACTAAATGGGTAATTTAATATTAGTGTTTGAGAAAATGAATAAATAGAAGATACAAAAAACATCAAATAACCAATTTATAAATTTAAAAGAATGATTATAAATATGTATATATAAATGGATAGGGCAATGATAGGTGAGAGTATTTTTGGATGAAAAATATAAAATGGGTATATATATATATTTTTTATAGGAATGGGTATAAACTTTTTTTTTTGTTATAAGATTCGGTATGTTTGCCCTTTTACACTAAATGAATTGAGTATATATGTGGGCTCCAAAAGTAATGACATTTGATATAAATATGTGAATATTGTGATAATGAAATTTAATAAGAGATTTTATTTTTTGGATGTGCAAGTTTTTGTAGAGTAGTACTCCAGATTAGAAAAAAATAGAGAGAAAATTAAATCGAGGTCATGCAATTTTTTTTTCATTTTAGATGTGCTAGTAAATTATAGGAGATTTATTTTTCAGAATACAATGAAGATGAGAAGATAATTCCTTTTATCACCGGGCACATGACAATATCTTTTTATCTCGTTGTAGATCGGAACCGTAACCACCACAAGAGAAAGATCATCCGAAACAACAACCGCACCCAATCGGAATCGAGGGGCCACCACAAAAGAGAATAAATATTCTTTTTTCGTGTCTCGAACCCAAAATTTCGGGATCTTAGTTAGTTGAACTCGAACTATCCACACATAACAACAAGGTATATAAATTCTTGCTCAATGAAGAATTGAAAATTTGCCAGAAATTATAACTGAAATATTTATACAAAACTCACTCACAAAAATGCGTATAAAAAGTCAATTCACGTCATATCATCATGAATGCGTATAATATGATATAAATAAAGATATAAATAAAGCACGATTGGATTGATCTGTCTAACAATGGATAAAATGTCTCTGTATTTCTTTATGAGGAAATAATTAATGATAATTATTGTTAGAGTTGTCTATTTTAATATTTTTATGATATTACATAGATATTTCATTGGACATAATAATCTTGATAAAGTTCTCTGTCTACTTCAAATTATGTTCAAATTTATTTCCCTTTCATTACTAATTAGCATTGACAGCTAAATTTCCATGACTATTTGTTGGCATCTGTTTCTTATTATGATTGGAAATGTGTCATTAATATATATCATATATAGTTTTTTTAAATTAAATTTTCATTTAATTAAATTGTTTTGTACCATTACAAAAAATCACAACGGTATAACGAGGGCTTAATGAGGATTACATATCATCTCAAAAATATCCTTACTAAAGTTTAATTGATATATTGTAGAATTTTCTTCGATTATTCGTAGTTTTCTTTTACTTTTACTTTTCTTTTTCAATTTTGTTTTTGTTTTGACTTGTTTGGGTTACCTACTGGGTTGTGGAAATATTATCATCATACAATTTACGAGTTGCATATTTGCAATGTCACAAATAATACGTTTGGGTGCAAGATTGTGTGCCTTAAAATAACTATGCTGTTTTGCAGGTTTAAAAGGAATTAGAGTTAGTCAGATTTTTTTTTTTTTAATGGGGTTTCAGTCCAATTTATTATTGATCATACAAGTAATCATGGTGTAGTATAATTATTTATTCTACGCAAGAGCTACTTTATAATTATAGAATGATAAATTTATTTTATTTTTCTTAAGCTCAATTGTCTGTTTGATTATTACTTTATAGGCCCAATTTATAATATATTGCAACTAAATGCACTTTCGTGTTTTTTATATATTTTAAAAAATTATTTGGACTAAATATATTTATATTAACCGAGTCAAATACACTTAATATGCATATTAAAATGTGAATTATACATATATCTCTCTCTTTTTTGCTCACTCTTCCTTACCTGAAGAAAAATGTGAAAATTTACATGAAAAAAGAAGACACACTATGAAATTAATCAAAACCTCCAACCTCAACATGTTAAAAATAAATAATTATAATACATATAAAAAAATTTAAGTGGGGTCAGGGGGGCCCAGTGACCCCCTTGGCCCCAACGTGGTTCCGTCACTGACTGTAGACACGGAGATTAAGAAAAAGTAGAAGATAATAATATTAAATTATGTAAAGTGGATAAAGTGGGTTTGGTGGAGGAAAATAATAGTATTAAATGATGTAAAGTGTGTGTGGTGGAGATAAATAATAATATTAAATAGTATTGAAAGTTGTTTTATTTCCTTTTTAGGAAATGACCAAACAAAATTAGGACAACTATTTACGGAAAGTAGACAATCAAAATTAGGACAGAGAGAGTAATTTGCTATGTTCTTAAAATCAATTAATATTAAATTTTTTTAAGTATTTGTAATAAGGTGTTTTGTCATTCTGAAGATATAATACTATTGTTATTTCTATTGACACGATATTTCCGAAAAATTTATGATAACAAACTCACTCGTGGGCTGATCTGACGCTTATAGTCCGAAGAACAAAATGACGCATTAATGGAAGGATAAAATAGTGATTTTATAGGAGAAAAAAAGTGAATCAAACAATCAATGTCCAAAACGTAAAAAATAAGATATTCTAATTAAAAAAAAGTATTAGGGGCTTTTGATTTCAAATTTCTTTAAGTAAAATAGATCTGCCAATTTTAGTAAATATTACCTGCAACATAAATTATTAAATCAACACAAATTGTGTAATGAATAAATTAATATGAAATATAAGTTTGATATATAGTAAAAAATTTTTCTTAATTCATTATAATTTATTAATATTTATTTCATATATATTTATTTCAAAAATTCTTTCCATATTCTAAAAATTTATTTTCCAATTATAGCATCATTGAGATGACAGGAGTTTAATTCTTTGCTTGCTCGCTGTCCATTAAGATGAATATTGTTGACCACCTTCTCCAAATTGTTTGAAAAAGATTAGTACGGAAAGGTGGGTATCTTTCATCTTAACAAACTTATTAAAAAAAGAAATCGAAGCTTATTAGAAAAAAGAAATCAATATATTCAGAATTATTATTGATATTTATTCAAAAAAAAATATTCTAAATTCATTACTTATTTATTAATATTTTTTCTAAATTTATTTCAAATTTTTTTGTCTCAATTCATTAATATCACTATTATTTATTGATATTTATTTCAAAGATTTTTTCTCAATTCATTATTATTTATTCATATTTTTTTCAAATTTTTTTCAGAGATTTTTTCTCAATCCATTATTATTCTTTAATATTTTTTTCATAAATACATCTCCGATTTAGCAATAATTTTTTGCGGAAAAATTCAATAGTTTCCAAATTTATGGTGGTTTATGCTTTTATGTATAGATATATATAGATGTATTAAGAAAGAAAGATATTCCAAAATTCTAAAGATATTCTAAAGATTTTTTTGTATTAGAAAAGAAAGATATTCTAAAGATTTTTTTTCTCAAATCCAATATTTGAAATTATCACAAAGATTTGTTAATATTTTTTTCAAAGATTCGTCTCCCAATTTAGCAATAATTTTTTTGCGAAAAAATTCAATAATTTTTAAATTTGTGGCGGTTTCTATTTTGAGAAAGTCTTGTGTGAAATATTGCACACTAGTGTTATGTGCAATATAACATAAATAAGGTAAAAATTGTTTAAAATTAAAATTATGCCAGGTTGGGTCTCAGTGCGGGTTCAAGGTTGGCGCGGATGGATATGTATTTATAGAAGGATATTTTTATCAAATATGTGTTGTAGCCTAGTGGTTTAGGTTTGTTGCTAATGAATTTGGTCGCAGATTCGATTCCTACTGTACACATAATTTTTTTTTATTTTTTTTTCTCAAATTTTTTGTGTGTTACTACATCTATGTATAAATGTTACTACATTATTATATTGAATTTTATTTATTTTTTGTCAAATTTTTGTGTGTTACTACATCTATGTATGGGTGTTACTACATTGTTATATTGACTTTTTATTTTTTTGGTCAAATTTTTGTGTGTTACTACTATTGGGGAATAAGTTGCACAGATCTATTCGGGATGAATATTTAAATATAAATTTAATTCTTATAATTATTACTAGCATGAATTAATCCTATATTAATTCAAATAATAATCCAACAACAAATCATGCATATAATTAATTCACGTGAAATCCTACATTTTTTATGAGTTTACGTGAAAGTTTCTTAGGACTTTTTGTTTATTAGACACACCAAAAGAACTTCCCAAGTATTCCTTAATCCTTGCTACTATCCGTTGGTAGGACACTTGCGAACAATTAACAAAAGGAAAATAAATTATGTTGCACCACCTTTTTGGATTTACTAATTTTTCCAAAGACATTTTGTTGTCTTAATGAAAGAATCATCCTCTATTTATAGAGTGGAGGTGGTCGAAAAATTTGGGGCAAAAACAATGTGGGAAAATCTTTTTCGATCTCCAAGAAATATTGAATATATTCCTATTTTTTTTTCCCATAATTATAATATTCCACAAAATCCCACCTACTCTTGGTTATGGATATTTTCTATAGGTCAAGATTTCAAGATTTGGATCTTCTTGAATTTATTATTCTTGTATTTCAAGAAATACATATCTTTCATAATATCTTTCAAGAAAATCAAGAAAATCTTTCTTGCCCTTTTATATTTCAAAAAAAATTTCTCTATGGATAAAAGTGTTTCTTGAATTTAATGAGATAATCTTGTATTCCAAGAATACATATCCTTTCCATAACAAAATTCAAAGAAAATTTTATCCATAAATTTTGAATTTCATGGAAAAATAAGGCAACAATATTTATTTTATTTTAAACACTTTTTTCAGTTATTGGACTATATGTTGGTTTAGGGGGCCTTTAAAATTAAGATTGGACCTTCCAATGGATCTTGAATTATCAATATTGAGCCACAATATTATTCAAGCCCAAAATATTAATTAATCCCACTACATAATTAATATTGCCTTATCCATCTTAACCCAATTACGGTCGAATATGGCTCCTGTTATTATTTCCGTGTTTAAGATTATCTAGCCCATTAATTAATTCAAGCCACTGAAATAGCTTTCCATTAATTAATATCTTATGTCCTTGGTCAAGGAACGGTTCAACATTATTATCCATAATACTAAACTAATTCCATATTTGGTATGATAAAAGTTATGAACCTCCCAAGAACAAGTGTACTTATTATTCTTCATAAATCTTAGCAAAACACGTGACCAATAATATTGCCCAAGATAAAAAGTATTGAATCTCATTGATGCTATACCCATGATAAGTCAAAAGCAATAGTTACCAACCACACGCGACCCTATTTAAGAACTAAGATTAAGAAATAACGAAAAAAGTCTAATTCTTCCTTGTTCATGAAAGAAATTTGTCCTCCCCAGAGGTCCTATCCAAAGAAAATGCACTAGTGTAATCTCTTGGTCAAGACAAGTCAATCCGAGCCTTACACTTCAACCTTTCATGGATTGTTCATTTCCATATAGGTCGAATGGTGTACTTTTTTATTACAAAGGATTGTTAATTTAATCTTCGTGATCCGATATCACTAAATTAACTACAATGTAACACGACTTATTTATTGAACAGTTATAAAGAAATATATGTAACATTCGATGATATTTAAAGCATCGTGATAAATAATTTATTTAAGTAAATAAGTCTGAAATTAGGTTTTGATTATACAAAAGAAAAGCATATTTTCCAAATAATCCCAACAACTACATCTATGTATAAGTGTTACTCCCTCCGTCCCATTCTTGTTTTCCTTTTTTACTGTGTGCTCGGGTTTTAAGAAAAAATGATAAAGTGTTGGGGTAGAATGAGTTGTTTATTAGTATTTTATATGATAAAGTGATGGGTAGTTGGGGTTAAAAAAAGAGTTATTTATTAGTATTTTATGTGATAAAGTGATAAAGTAGAAATTTCCATTTAAGGAAATAGGAAAACAAGAATGGGACGCCCAAAACTAATACACAAAAACAAGTTTGGGGCCGAGAAGTATTACATTATATATATCACAAGGTAACACATTATTGTTCATATGGTAACACATCCATTCACATAGTATTACGAATTAATATATTAAATAAAGGTTACATATTACTAAAAAAAAATATGTGTTCAACATGAACAAAAAAAGTGTTACCATATGAAGAAAAACGTGTTACCACATGAACAAAAATCAAGATAAGCGAAAAAGAAATCATTACATATATTTAAAGAACAATTTGATGTGTTACTACATGAAAAAAAAATAAAATATGAGAAAAAATAAGTGTTACTATATGAGCAAAAAAAGATAAACACGAAAAAAAAATCTTCAAAAATTACAATTTAAAGAAAAAAAAGAGTGCGAATGATCTCAATTTCATCACATACTTTGTGTTGAGGTAATCCAAACATCACACACATATATTCTCTTCTTCTCGTAGAATCCACATCGAAATCCAAATTAAATGACCGTTTCATCCAATAATCGAGCTTAAAAAAAAAAATTAGGGCACAAACGAAGAAGAAAAAGCCCATGAGATTCGCGGTTTTTCACCTGACGCCAAAAAAAAAAAAAATTGCCCACCAACAATCTGCCCTTAAAACCCGCTTTTCCCCGACAAATCAAAAAAAAAACAAATTACACATATCACTTGTATGCAATATTACATACAAATTTTTGTCTTTTTTTTTTATAAATATATATACCATATAGATCCGTCAAAAAGAATTAAAAATTTAAAAAAAATAAGAAAATTAAACTTTTGAGATGGGCCCAAGCCAACGTGAAGTTGGATGTGATCCCATTTTAGTTGGAACTGGGCCCATACTAAAAACATGGTTTAGGCCAAACGTTTTTTGATTGCATTTGTTTTCGTCTTTCTTGTGCCCTAATTCTCAATTATTCAATTTATTTATGTTGTAAATAATCTATTATCGTGGACATTACTTTTGTTAGTATTATTAGTGGGGTTTATGTCACATGAGTTTTAGGACTTTTAGGGCTTCAGCCCAATTATTATTATATATATCTTCCTCATTGTAACGCCGTGTGATAGAAAATACTCAGATCATAGTGAAATTTCTCCCGCTTTGTCAGTAGGATGGATGTAGTCATTCCTGAATTTAACCGAGTAAACAAGTCGGTGTGCTTGCTTCTTTTCTTTACGTTTATTCTATATTTTACAACACGTTATCAGCACGATTGCTTTACCAAATTGGATTTCAGAATTTCGCATCGCACGAACCAGTTTAAGGTACACATACGTCTCAACCGATCTATTTTGATGGTTTATGATTGATTAAAAATTGCTATCCAAATAATGTGTAATGATTAATATTGTTTGATGCATTCATAGTACGAACCCTAGAATTTGATTAATAATAAATGTTTGATGCAATGATACATATTTTCTGCTGCTTACATTAATACATTATGTAGTACCTAGAATTACCCCATATATTGGGGATCTCAATATGCTATAATGGAGGTTGCACGATAAATAATTCTTCTAAGTGTTGTGTATTTTCCTTTATGATATACTCCCTCCATCCCCAGCAACATGCACATTTTGTTTTGCACACATATTAAGAAAAAATGATTTTTTGTGTGTTTTGTTGACTTTTCAAAGGATGAAGGGTGAAGATTGTGAGGGTGAAGATTGTAGGGTGGAGATTGTGAGATTTTTTACCATTTTAAGGTGTGCAAGTTGGTAAGGGACGAGACGGAAAAGGAAAGTGTGCAAGTTGTTAAGAGACGGAGGGAGTATATTTTACTCTTCTAACAAAATCTTGTTTCTCTCAAATAGTTTTATTGAATTGAGTGCAGGAATATTGTGTGTCCATATCCTTTAAACTTGAAATATTGAAAACTGGATTGGTTCAATTTAAAATATACATAATCTATTTTTTAAATTATACAATTGTGTGGCATGTATTTGTTTATTTAGCTGGTTGATCATAGCCAATTTATTTGTTTACTCGTAATTGAAAAAAAAAAATGGATAGTTTGCATATGATTGTTTTCTTTTGGTTTAAAATTCTAAATCAAGAATTTTAGATCAAAGAGTTTAAAGTGAACTGAACTACTAAAAAGACATTGTTATTATTATTATTGTTGATCTTGTTAATGTTAATTATATTTAGAATGAGTATTATTATTAATTTATGGAGTATTTTCGCCGGTGCCTTACCTAAATCTGTTTTGGAGTTATAAATATGTGATCAGACTAAAGTGAATTGATGTGTCTTAAATCCCAAATGATAAGGTAATGATTGATGTGTTTAGCTGTTTCTATTAAGCAGATAATTAATTGCTAATACACTAAATAATGTAATTGGTGGCATGAGTCTTTTATGCATTGTTATTTCATGGGAATAATACTGCTTACTTGAGAATAGATGTTGCATAATGGCACTGTTCTTCTGTGGATATTTCATTGTTATTCTGGATTCTGTTATTATTTTGTGGGGGAAAGATTTTTTTTGTTTCTAGAATTGTTGTTGTCCCTGTTCGAGGCATGCTTTAAGGTCGACGGAAATATCATCGTCTATGCTATGAGGAAGCAGATAGTATATTCGCTCCTAAACTTCCGTTTGAGTCTGCGACCGATGCGAGTTGTGTCATTCATTAGACGATTAGGAACCCTTACCGTAGGGTTCCGCTCTAGTAAAGAAGCTTAATCCCTTTTAAATTTTAGTAATTAGAACTGATTGTCGCATCATAGACTTGAGAATTGTTTGCTGTAGAAACTAGAAAATCTATGAAAATTCCTTATTTGCATATTATTGCTGATTTTTGCGACTGATTGTTTCATTGAAATTTATTGAATCTGAACTACATATAAAAGTTTATATCAAGTTTTCTTATGGACAATTGTAGTAAATACTAAAAGGAAATCTATCAAGCTTGCTCTCAACAGTAATAACTTCTTGACTTAAACTTTCCATGTTGAGATTCACCTTGCTATACCTGTTTTGAGTGGAAAAATTGCAAAAGGTTTCCAATATGCCTCTGCCATATATTAAATTTTCTCCTCACCTAAATGGAGAATGAACATTACTGAAAAATATCATGTTGTTCATGGAAATCCCTAAAGGACCATTTCCATCAATAAACACAAAAATATCAATAGCAGAAAATATTGATTCCAGAAATATCGATAGCAGAAACTATCGATATAAAATATAAATGAAAGAAAATATTGATGGCAGTGGAAACAGTATAAATCATACCTGAAAGCTCTTCCACTAAAATTGAGTCATTATATAATTATGAGCAAAATAGAATCTCACTGCACTAGTTTGCCTGAAACAAATATGAGCATTGAAAATGATGATTCTTTGAATGATGTACTAATTTGCTTCAGGCAAATTTTTCGAAATTATGACATGAGCGGTTCAAAATATGATAAGTCGGATTTTGACTAATTCTATTTACATAGTATGTCAAATAACATAATTCCTTATGCAAATTAATTTTTTTGTGGGCTTATGCAAAGACATAAATTGAAAAAAAAAATTATAGTACGACATTCTCGTACTAAAGTTGGAATTGTATATTTTATTTCTCTTGAATAGAGTCATGAAAATACTTGTGGACTGATATAATTTGCCTGAAGCAAATTTATTGCCAAATATTATTGAACTTAAGATTTTGGATTATCCAACAAATCCATTTGAATGGTTAATGTCGATTTGATGACATTTAATGATTATTATATGACATTGAGAATTAAAATTGAGTATTTAATCTCGTCCACGTCGAGAATGGTTTAGTTGAATTACTAATAGATTTTATCAAATTAATTACCAGACTATTATTGAAGAATTCCAACTTAGTTATTTCATGTTTGGGGCATGAAATTTTACATGGTGCTAATCTAATTCAAATCCGACTCACTGCATATCATGATTATTCCCCTTTTATACCTAGTGCGTAAGAACTAAACATTTTCCATCTGCAAATATTAGAATGTGCAATATTTGTTTTCAATATCATCACCACAGTGTACCTCAATTCACGGCCCAGTTGGCTAATTGCACATTTGATGAAGATCATTTCTCGGCATTAGGGGGAGATAAGAATTTATAATTCAATGAATGCCGAGAAATTTCGTGGAATATAAATTCTCTTCAATATGAAAATTCATGCACTAGTCAAATGAACTGGAAGTTCAAATGATAAATTAACTTGCAATATTCAGCAAGTAATTTGCCAAATTAATTTACTGATAATAAAGAAGTGACTAAAGCACATATACTTGTTGTAAATGCACCAAAAAGAGTAAATGTGCTAATTTTAGACAATTATATATGTTAATGTCCCTACACGCCAGAAGCGTAAAGGACCCCTTATTATGTAAGACATAAATCCACGGTAATTACTAAAGCTAACAAATATATTCAGTCACTCTTGAAGTCTCTTGAAGAGATTCGTCCAGAAGACGAAAATTCTAGTAATGAAGCACGTGATCAAAATAATAAAAATACTAGAATTGCGGAATGACCAGATCAAAATATTATGGGAAATGATGAAGATCTGGTTGATATAAATATAGAAATTATAAATACAGGAGAAATTTACCAATGTTGTCGACAACTTATTCGTTGCCATAATTGCTCTCACTATTAAAAATTTGGATCCAGTACCCAAAAGTCAATAGTTGAGCCGGAAGCGCTTTGACTGGGTAAAATAGGAAGAAGCAATTAAGGCAGAGCTCGACTCACTAATATTCTTGACTTTATCGTATATACATCCCGAAACGTTATCCCTGTTGGATATAAATGTGTATTTGTACGAAAAAGAAAATGAGAATAATGATGTAATGAGGTACAAAGCGAGATTAGAAGCTCATAGGTTTTTGCAGAGACCCGATATAGATTTTAAATATATACTCCTGTTATGTATGGAATAAAGTTATGCTACTTAATATCTCTGGCAGTAAGTAAACTAAATGTAGAAATGCAGTTGATAGACGTTGTAACCGCATGCTTATATTGATCAATAGATATCAATATATATATATGAAGATCCCTGATGGATATAATATTCCTCAGATGAGGAATTGTGAAAATCGTATTAAGTACGATATTAAAATTACAAAGGTCATTATATGACATAAAATATTTGGGTCGAATATTCTACGATCGACTCAATTCATTCTTCCCGAAGGAAGAATAAATAAACATTGAAATATTTCCTTACGTGTTTATAAAAAAACTACTTTGGTGGTGTTTGTATTATCTCGATTTCTAGTGATAATCTAAATATTATTGGAACAAGTAAGGAAATTTAAGAAAGCTAATTTAATCTTAGAGATTGAATTTTGAAATTAAACGTTGGTGAAATCAAGTATTGTATCAACCAGCAGATCGAACATTTCCCTAAAGCAAAATAAATCTTTATATACCAATCAGCTTACTTGGAGAAGGTATTGGAGAGATTTTATATTAAATTTCATTTACTCCGCACACTAGTAATTGTTCGATCCCTTGAAGTGGATAAAGACAAATTTAGACCTAAAGAAGATACATATGACATTTTAGGACCCGAAGTTTCTTATCAGAGTGTCCTTAGTGCATTACTATGTTATAAGAACTGCAACAAATTCGATATTGAATTTATATTGATTTTGCTTGCAAGATTAAGTTAGTGTTTCTCCTATAAGGAGGCATTGTAAAACTTTAAAGCATATGTTCAGTATCTTCGACGTTTGCAATATTTTAATTTAAATACATTTATGATTCATGTGATAATGATATATCTCCTATCATCCATTACGAGGAAAATGCAACAAAAGAAAATCATATACTAGTACTAACATATTGGAGCCAAATAATTGAATAATTTAAAAGTCAACCTCGATTGAGTAAAGTAATTTCACGAACAAGAGGGCATACAGTCATACACCCACACATGCTCTCTTCATTCCCCATTTTCTCTCTCACACACACACATTCACATTTCACAGTCGACACTTTTTCTGCTTCTGTATTCGAGAATCAACCGCCCCCATCAAACGGTTGGTGAATGCTAAAATTGATCAGATCAAAGTTATTTAGCTTCTTAATCAGTTTGTTTAATTTCTATCTGTTTCTGTTTGATTGATTAGTTCTTGTTTTTTTTTTTGTTTTCTTTTGCAGATTGGTGCGCCATCTCTTTCTATGAGTAACTAGATCTGGGCTTCGAGCTAGGAATGATTTTCTCGAGTGAATTGGTGCCAGTAGTATCATCTGTGAATGAAGTATTGTTGTAGATCAATTCCTGCTTGGATTTCTCAGCTGATTGCATGCATGGGGTCAGTTCTTTTAACTCAATTAGTGTGTGCGGTGTGCGGTGTGCGTGTGATTGATCAATTTGTTGGAATGACTTGTTTATCTGATTATTGTGTTCCTTTCGGTAAAAATTGGTGGGCAGTTGCAAAAGTGAGGGTTTTCTTTTCTTTCTTTTTGGGATCTCATTCTGTATTATTGAAGTTAAGGAGAAAAAAAGTTAGAAGAACTAGAGATTCACACTTTTTGTCCCTCCATATGTGTGTTTCTGTGTGTGTATTCACTCATCATCACGGTTATTAACTTAGACGAAGTACTAGTGAAAGGTTGAGGTGCTTGGTTAGTAAAAATCAATGATTCAATTGTGGATATATGTGGGATGTGTATTGTGTTTTTGGAATATTTCATTGGGTGATGGTGGGGGGTTAAGGGCTGAAGCAACCTCAAGCAATAAGGGTCTCTGCCCCTATGGTAGAGGACTATCAAAAGCACTTCAGCTTTCTTGATTGCAAGGGAACATAAGGATTGATAACTACTTTTCTTGAGATTTGGGTGAATTATATTAGTTCTTCTCTAACTTTAGTTTGTTCTTCTTTATGTGGTTTGGAATCTTGATTTTGCTTGTTCTTTAAGCAAGAGACAATAGTGTGTACAAACAGAAAGTTCATTATTTCTCTTTCTTTCAAATCATGCTTTTCGAGGTGCTGTAAGGAGTTTTGAGTAGTTAACAGATTCCCTATGTAAATGTATTGATTGGCACTATCATCATGAGGTACTTGTGAAAAGAAAAGGAGTGAAAATATTAGCAGTTATGCACAATACATGCTGGTTGCTTATACAGATAGAATGCCTCTTGGATTGTTTTAGGATGTACTTTAAAATGTCCCTTCAGCTAATTATGGATAGGTTTAAGGATAGATGCAGAGATTTATTTCATGTAAGAGAGTATAATGAGTTTTGGATGTGCTCTTTGGCTAACTTGCTGTGATTGGTTGATTCACATGCTTATTTTGCTTTCTGGATTTTGAGATTTCCATTCACTTTAAACATTTACATTTCTTTAATCGAGCTTAACAAATCAACTGCTTTGTTTTTGGTTTCTGGATGTAGGAGTTTTAATTTTCACACGTACAACTAGAGTGCTTATTACTTAGTTTCTGGATATTGAAATCTTTTTTATTGTGATAAATGATCAACATCAACTACCACTCACGTTATGGTCAATCTGGCAATTTTCGTCCTATTTCTGCCACTTTTGGCTAATGCTGCTGAAGCAAAACCAAATTCGTAACATCTTCCCTCGTGCTTATCCAATTATAGATATTGTTTCAAACTACTGGAGATGGTTTACTGTGAAGTTCCTTTAAGCATGAAAGGACTGTCTCTGGTTTATATGCATGTGGATCTGCAGTCGTTTTCAATCTTGGAAATTAATTTGCAGTGCTGTGATTGATCTCAAATACAGTTTTATTATTCTACATATGAACTTGAATCATTAAACTCTTCAGCATCTATCGTCGTTTAATCTTTAGTATGCCAACTGTAGAGATAGCAACCTCAGTAATCTAAGGCTAGATCACAAAATTTTGGAGGCTGAATCAATATCCTCTAATTATGTCTTTTGGAAAACCTCTTCAGTGTACTATCTTATATCTTATTAGCTTCCACTAATACACTAATCTTTTGTGTGGTGACAAACCTAATTTGTAACAGAGCAGAGGTTGTCTTGGATGTTGTACCAAGCCTCCGCTTGTGATTTCTGTGGACAAGCCATCGAAGGGGCTCAAAATTCAAGGCCAACGTGTAAAAAAACATAGTTTAACTGAGGACTTTTGGAGCCCCAGTTCTGGTGATATGGATAATAGTGCCTTTCAATCCCACAGAAGTATCTCGTCAATCAGCACTTCGAACCAAACTCTTGATACAAACAGCAGTGTCGGTGGCACAAGCAACTCTTCTGAATTCGTTAATCATGGTAAGATACATTCATTAGTCAACTATTCATGTTAGTTTTGTGTAATATATTATAACTTGTTGAAATGTGCTGCACCTCCTTGGGTCCTGACATCACAACTGTTGTTAACTTAGGGGGAGCTTGGTTTAAATTCTTCGGTGAGAATGGTAATTAAAAACTCTTTTCCCTCTATGTCCCCATTATGAAATGGATAA